>JARQOC010002330.1:0-26769 GCA_033576535.1 Allobates femoralis
TTGACATCATCATGTTCTCCCTTATGACATCATCATGTTCTCCCTTTTGACATCATCATGTTCTCCCTTATGACATCATCATGTTCTCCCTTATGACATCATCCTGTTCTCCCCTTTTGACATCATCATGTTCTCCCTTTTTGACATCATCATGTTCTCCCCTTTTGAATCATCATGTTCTCCCTTATGACATCATCATGTTCTCCCTATGACATCATCATGTTTCCCTTTTGACATCATCATGTTCTCCCTTATGACATCATCATTTTCTCCCCCTCATGACATCATCATTTTTCCCCTTAGACACATCATGTTCTCCCTCAGGGACATCATCATTTTCCCCTATGCCCATCATCATGTTCTCCCTTTTAAAACTTCATCATGTTTCCCCCTTAGGGCATCATCATATTCTCCCATATAAATTCATCATGTTCTCCCTTTTTTGACATCATCATGTTTTTCCCTATAAAAATTTTCATCGCCCTTCTCCCTTATACATCACATATTTCCCCCCCCCCCCTTATGCCCATCGTCATTTTTCCCCCTTTTACTTTCCATCATGTTTCTCCTTATGACATCATGGGTACTTCCCCTCATGACATCATCATTTTTTCCCCCTTTAAATGCCCATCATAAATATTCCCCCTTATGACATCATGTTCTCCCTTATGACATCATCACCCTCCCTTAGGGACATCATCTTTTCTTCTCCCATATGACATCATCATTTTTCTCCCTATGACTAAACATTTTCCCCCTCAGGACATAAATCATTTTTTCCCATATGACATCATCATGTTTTTTTCCCCCCATGACTTCATCATTTTTCTCCCCCATGACATCACCCATTTTCCCCCTTTTATGACAGCATCTTTTTCCCCCTTATAAAATCTTTCCATGTTTCCCTTATGCCCATATCATTTTCCCTCCCTTTTAAAGCATCTCGCTTCCCCTTTATGAAACCCATCATATTCTCCTTTAGGGAAATTCATCATGTTTCCCCCTTTATGAATAAATCTGTTCCCCCAAATATGACATCATCGACTTCCCCCTTTAAATGACATAATAAATTCCCCCCTTAGGGGAAAATTCATCATGTTCCCCCCTTATGCATCTCATTTTTCCCCAAATTAGGGAAATCATCATGTTTTTTCCCTTATGACATCATGGGGACTTCCCCCTTATGCCCATCATATATTCTCCTTATGACATCATAAATTTTCTCCCATTTTGCATCTTTCATTTTTCTCCCTTTTTACAACATCATTTTCCCCCTTTAAATGAAAATAAACCATGTTCTCCCTTATGAAAATTCATCATGTTCTCCCCATATGACATCATCATGTTCTCCTTAGGAAAAATTCATCGACTTCCCCCTTTAAAAGACATAAATCAAAATTCCCCCTTAAAGGGGAAAATCATCATGTTCCCAAAAGACATCATCATGTTCTCCCTCATGACATCATCATGTTCCCCCTTATGACATCACCCATGTTCCCCCTTAGACATCATCTTTTTCCCTCCCTTATGACAAAACATATTCTCCCTCTTTGACATCATCAGGGTTCCCCCTTTTTGACATCATAAATTTTCTCCCTTATGACATCATCATGTTTTTCCTTATGACATCATCGACTTCCCCTTAAATTGACTAAATCAGGTTCCCCCCTTATGAACATGGGTCTTCCCCCTTTTTACATCATAAAGTTCTCCCTCATTCTTTCAATATATTCCCCCTTTTTGGGACATCATTCGTTTTTTCTCCCATATGAAAATCATCATGTTTTTCCCAAAAGACAAACATTTTCCCCCCTTATGACATCATCATGTTTTCCCTTATGACATAAACATTTTTTTCCCCCTTAAAGCATCTTTCCTTTTATTCTAAATTTTGACATCATAAAGGTTCCCCCTTTTTTGGACATCATCATGTTCGCCCTTTATGCCATCACCTTTTTTTCCCTTATGACATCAAAATGTTCCCCCTTTATGACAACATCATATTCCCCCCTTTTTTTTTATCATGTTCCCCCATATGACATCATAAATGTTCTCCCTTATGACCCCTTCATAATTCCCCCCATTTTACATCATAAAGTTCTCCCTTTAGGGACTTCATAAATGTTCTCCCTTATACATCATCATATTCTCCCATATGACATCACCGTGTTCCCCCTTGGGGAAAATCATCAGTTTCTCCCCCCGGGACACATCGTTCCCCCCTTTTAGGGGCCCAACCATCATGTTCTCCCCATGACATCATAAATGTTCTCCCCTTAGGGAAAATCCCCTGTTCCCCCTTTTATGACATCATCATGTTCCCCCCCTTATACATCATCTTTATTCTCCCTTATGAAAAAATCATCATTTTTCTCCCTTTTAGGGAACATTCATCATGTTCTCCCTTATACATAAATCATGTTCCCCCCTTAGGGGACATCATCGACTTCTCCTTAGGGAACTTTCATCATGTTCCCCCTTTATAAAATCATCGTCTTCTCCCCTTATGACATAATCATTTTTCTCCCCATGACACCCACATATTCCCCCTTTTTATGACATCATCGTCTTCTCCCATATGACATCATCATTTTTCTCCCAAATATGAAAAATCATCATTTTCCCCCTTTTGCCATTCATAGGTTCCCCCTTTAAAGGACATCACTGTTCCCCCTTATAAACATAATCATTTTTCTAAATTAGGGACATCATCAGGTTCCCCCTTAGGGAACATATCATGTTTTTTCCCTTTTATGACTTTTCATCAGGTTCTCCCTTTACTCCTTTCATTTTCCCCCCCTTTTAAGACAACATCATATTTTTCCCTTTAAATGCATCATCATTTTTCCTTCCCCATAGGGACATCATCATGTTCTCCCTTTGACATCATCATTTTTCTCCCATATGAATATCATGTTCCCCCTTATGGACATCACATGTTCCCCCCTTTATGACATCATAATATTCCCCCATATGACATCATCATTTTCTCCCAAAATGACATCACCCATGTTCTCCCTCATGAAAACATAAAGTTTCCCCCTTTATGACATCATCTTTCTCCCTCATGACATCTCATGTTCCCCTTTCCCAATGACAGCATCATGTTCTCCCATTTTTTGGACATCTTTCTTTGTTTCTCCCTTTTTACATCATCATGTTTTTTTTTCCCCCCTCATGGACATCATCTTGTTCCCCCCCTTTTACACATCGACTTTTTCCCCTTATAACATCTTTCAATTCCCCCAAAGGGACATCATCATTTTTTCCCCTTTTTATGACATAAATCATGTTCTCCCTTATGACTTTCATGTTCCCCCTTATACATATGTCCCCTCCCCTTTAAATGACATCATCGCCCTTCTCCCATAGGGACTCATCATGTTCCCCATATGAAAACAAATGTTCTCCCTCATGACACCCATCATGTTCCCCTTAGGGAACATCATTTTCCCTCCCTCAAAAAATCATCATTTTCTCCCCCCATGACTTTCTTTCCCATGTTCTCCCAAAATGACATAAATCATGTTTCTCCCTTATACTTTCTTTCTATTCCCCCATTGCCCTCATCTTTGGTTCTCCTTATGACATAAACCCCATTTTTCCCCCCTTATGACATCATCGCCTTCTCCCTTATGAAAATAAATAAATTCCCCCCTGTATGACATCGCCCATGTTTCCCCCTTTTTTGGGAAAATCTTCATGTTCTCCCCTTTTGGGGACATCATCTCTTCCCCCTTATGACTTCATCATATTTTTTCCCCCATATGACATCACCCATGTTCCCCCTTATAAACATCTTTCAGGTTCCCCCTTTTATGACATCATGGGTTTTTTCCCCCCTTATGAAAATATCATATTTTTCCCTTATGACATCATCGTCTTCCCCCTTATGACATCAAAAATTTTTCCTTTTCCCCCTTATGACATAAATCGTCTTCCCTCCCTTATGACATCTTTCATTTTTTTCCCCTTAGGGACATCATGGGTGTTCCCCTTTTTAAACCATCATCATGTTTTTCCCCTTGGGACATCTTCATGTTCTCCCAAAGACATCATCATATTCCCCCTTTTTAATTTAAAGTTCCCCCTTATGACACATCACCCCCCTTTTGGACATCATGTTTCCCTCCCATATGCCCCATCATGTTCTCCCCTTTATAAATAAACATGTTCCCCCTATGACTTTTTTTCATGTTCTCCCAAAATGAAAACATCAGTTCCCCCTCATGACATAAATCATGTTCCCCCCCTCATGACATCATCATATTTTTCCCTTATGACATCACATTTTCCCTCCCTTAAGGGGACATAAATCAGGGTTCTTCCCTTAGGGCATCTTCATTTTCCCCCTTATGACATCATCGACTTCCCCCTTATGCCCATAAACGTCTTCTCCCATATGAACATCATCATTTTCTCCCATATACATAAACATGTTTTCCCTTTATGACATCACCCATGTTCTCCCTTATGACATCATCGACTTCTCCCTTATGACATCATCGCTTTCCCATATACATCTTTCATGTTCCCCCCTTATGACACCCATCATGTTCCCCTTTATGACATATCGACTTCTCCCTTAGGGACACATTTTATTCCCCTTTTTATGACATCATCATGTTTCCTCCCCATATGAAAACATCATTTTCTCCCTTTATGACATCTTTAACTTCCCCTTTTTATGAAATTTAATCATTTTTCCCCCTTTATGCACCCATCGGGTTCCCCCTTATGCCCATAAAAATTTTTCTCCCAAAAGGGGCCCATAAATCATTTTCTCCCTTATGACATCAAAAATTTCCCCCTTTTTACATCATCATATTCCCCCTTATACAAAACCCATTTTCCCAAACTAGGGACTCATCATTTTCTCCCTTAGGGACTTTCATGCACTTCTTTCTTAGGGAAAACATCATTTTTCTCCTTTAAGACATCTTTCATTTCTCCCTCTTGTTTTTAATTCCATTTTTCTCCCTTTTATGAAATCATCATGTTCCCCCTTATAAACATCATCTGTTCCCCATTAGGACATCATCATATTTTTTCCCTTTTAGCCCATCATCATTTTCCCTCCCTTTTTGACATATCATTTTCCCCCCCCTTATGACATCACGACTTTTCCCTTATGCCCATCATCATTTTTCTCCCTTAGGGACATCATCGCCCTTCCCCCTTAGGACATCATCAGGGTTTTTCCCTCAGGGACATACCCATTTTTTTCCCCTTAGGGAAAATCATCATGTTCTCCCCATATGAAAATCATCATGTTCCCCCTTAATGACATAAAATCGACTTCTTTTTATGACATCATCATGTTCTCCCATAGGGACATCATCATGTTCCCCCCTCAGGGACATCATCTTTTTCCCCCTTTTATGACATCATCATTTTTCCCCTCCCTAAATGACACCCACCCATGTTCCCCCTTTTATACATCATATATTCCCCTTTTTATGACATCTTTCAGGGTTCTCCCTTATGACATCATCATTTTTCCCCCCCTTATGACCCCATCATTTTCTCCCTTAGGGACATCTTTCGACTTTTTCCCTTATGACATCAAAAATGTTTTTCATTAGGGGAATCATCTTTTTTTCCCCCCTTAGCCATCATCATGTTCTCCCTCAGGGACTTATCTTTATTCCCCCCCTTATGACATCATCGTCTTCTCCCAAAGGGGACATATCATGTTCCCCTTTTTAAACACCCATCAGGGCCCCCCCCTTATGCCCATCATATTTTCTCCCTCATGAAAACTTTCCATTTTCTCCCTCATGCCCCAGCATCATGTTCTCCCATTGACATCATCATGTTCTCCCTTATGACATCATAAATGTTTCTCCCTCAGACATAAATCATGTTTCCCTTAAGGACATCATCGCCCTTTTTTCCCTTATAACATCATCATATTCCCCCCTTATGCCCTAAATCATGTTCTCCCTTATGAAACATCATCATGTTCCCCCTTATGACATCATGTTTCCCTTAGGGACATCTTTTCCGTCTTCCCCCTTTTAGGACATCATCGTCTTCTCCCATAGGGACATCTTTCATTTTTCTCCCATAGGGACATCTTTATGTTCTCCTCATGCATAAACAGGGTTCTCCCATATGACTTTCATCATGTTTTTCCCCCCCATGACATCATAAATTTTTCCCCACCTCATGACTTCATCTTTGTTCTCCCATATGACTTTCATCATGTTTCCCTTAGGGACATAAATAAATTTTTCTCCCCTTTAAGGAACATAAAACATTTTTCCCCCCTTTTATGACATCTTTCATTTTCTCCCTTTATGCCCATAAATCATTTTACCCCCTTTATGACTTTCATCATGTTCCCCCCATATGACATAAATAAATTTTCCCCCCTTTAGGGGACATCAACTTTCTCCTCATGACATCTTTGTTCTCCCCTTTTTGACATTCATCATGTTCCCCCTTATGAAAACCTTCATTTTCCCCCCCCTTATGAAAATCATAATTTCCCCCAAAATTGAAAACCCAACATTTTTCCTCCAAAAGGACATAAATCATGTTCTCCCTTATGACTTCATATATTCCCCCCTTTGACATCATCATGTTCTCCCCTTATGCATCATCATTTTCCCCCTTAGGGAAATCATGTCTTCCCCCTTTTATTACATCCTCATATTCCCCCCTTTAAATTGACACGTCATGTTCCCCCTTTTTGACATCACCCATTTTCCCCCTTTTATGACATCATCGTCTTTTTCCCTTTTGGGACATCATCATTTCCCCCAAATTATGACATCATAATGTTTTTTCCTTATACATCGTCATGTTCCCCCCTTAAATAAACATCATCTTTATTCCCCCTTTAAAAGACATCATCATATTCCCCCCTTTTTGACATCGTAATTTTTCTCCCTTTATGACATCATCATTTTCCCCCCTTATACTCATCGTCTTCCCCCTTATGACATCATCATATTCCCCCTTAGGGACATCACCCTTGTTCCCCCTTTTTATGACATCATCATGTTCTCCCTCTGCACATCATGTTTTTCCCTAAATGACATCACCCATATTCCCCCTTATAATACATCATGTTCCCCCCTTATGAAAATTCATCACTTTTTCCCTTATGAAAAATCATCTTTCTTTCTCCCATAGGGAACATCATCATTTTCCCCATTGAAAACCCATCATGTTTTTCCCTCCAAACATCACCCTGTTTTCCCATATGAAAATCTTTCATGTTCCCCCTCATGACATCTTCATGTTCCCCTTTTTTTGGGACATCTCATTTTTCTCCCTTATGACATCACATTTTCCCTTTTTATGACACCCTTCATGTTCTTCCCTTATACTCACCCATGTTCTCCCTTATGACATAACCCGACTTCCCCCCTTATGACACCCATCTTTCTTCCCCCTTTATGCCATCTTCATGTTCTCTCCATATGACTCATAAATTTTTCTTTTTTTATGACATAAAGGACTTCTCCTTTATGACTTCATCATATTCTCCTTTATGCCCATCATAGTTCCCCCAATGACACCCATCTTGTTCCCCCCCATAGGGACACCCATCATTTTCTCCCTTATGGCTTTTCCTTTCATATTCCCCCTTTTTTCATCATCATGTTCTCCCTTAGGCCCTCATCATGTTCTCCCAAAAATGACACCCTCATGTTTTTCCCTTATTAAAAATCATCGACTTCTCCCTTATGAAACATCATAATTTCTCCCTTATAAACATCACCCAAGTCTCCCATTTTGACATAAAATCATGTTTTCCCTTTTTTCCTTCATCGATTTTTCCCCTTTTGACTCATCATGTTCTCCCATATGACATCATCTTGTTCTCCCTCTGTTATCATCATGTTCTCCCTTATACTTCATCATTTTTCCCCCCTTTTTGGGACATCATCATGTTCTCCCTTATGAAAAACTTCATATTCTTTTTTTGGGACATCTTCTTTTTCTCCTTAGGGACATCATCATTTTTCCCCCTTAAAGACTTTCATCGACTTCCCCCTTTTAGGGAACACATCATGTTCTCCCTTTTTGAAAATTCATGGTTTTCCCTCCCTTATGAAAATTCTTTCATTTTTCTCCCTCATGACATCATCAATTCTCCCTTATGACATCATCATGTTCTCCCCCCCATGGACATCATCATGTTCCCCCCTTTATGACATCATGGGCTTCCCCCTTTAGACATCTTTCATTTTTCTCCATATGACATCATCATGTTCCCCCCTCATGACATCAATGTTCCCCCTTTATGACTTCATCATGTTCTCCCTCATGACATCATCATGTTCTCCCTTTTACATCTTTCATTTCTCCCTTATGACATAATCATTTTTCCTCCTTAAATGACAAATAAAGTTTCCCTTATACATCATCGACTTCCCCCTTTAAAGGGACACCCATCATGTTCTCCCTTATGACATCACGTCTTCCCCCTTTTATGACATCATCTTTTCTCCCTCATGACATCCCCCATTTTCCCCTTATGACATAAACGTTTTCCCTCCCAAAAGGGACATTTTCCATGTTCTCCCCTTTTGGGACATCATCATTTCCCCCCTCATAAACATCATCATTTTTTCCCCTTATGACATCATCATGTTCTCCCTCATGGACTTTCACCCTTTTTTTCCCCTTAAATGACATCATCCCCCTTTCCCCTTTTAAAACTTCATCATATTCTCCCTTATAACATCATCATTTTCCCTTCCCTTTAAATGACATCATCATGTTCTCCCTTTTTAAACATCACCCTGTTCTCCCTTAGACATCATCGTTTTTCCCTTATGACATCATCATGTTCTCCCTCATGACATCATCATATTCCCCCCTTAGACACATCGTTTTTCCCCCCTTTATGACTTCATCATGTTCCCCCCTTTTTTGACATAAATCGGGTTCCCCCTTATGACATAAATAAATTTTTCCTTCCCTTAGGGACATTATCATTTTCCCCCTTTTTGACATCATCATTTTTTCCCTTTTTAAGACATCATGGGACTTCTCCCTTATAACATCTTTTCCTTTTATTCTCCCTTATGACATCATCATGTTTTCCCTTAAAAAAAACTTTCATATTTCCCCTTATGACATCATCTGTTCCCCCTTTAATGACTTTTCATCATTTTTCCCCCCTTATGACATCATTTTCCCCCTTTTATGACTTATCGTCTTCTTCCCTTAGGGACATCATCATGAAACCCCCCTTATAAACTCATCATGTTCTCCCAAGGTCATCAAAAAATTTTTCTCCCTTATGCATCTTTCATGTTCCCCCCCTCATGCCCAATCTTCATGTTCCCCCTTTAATGACATCATCTTTGTTCCCCCTTAGGGACATCATCATGTTCTCCCTTTAGGGCATCATCATTTTTCCCCCCTTTAATGACATCATCATGTTCCCCCCCATATAAACTCATCATTTTCCCCTTTTTGACATCACCCATGTTCCCCCTTATGACATCATCGCCCTTCTCCCTTATGACACCCCTCATATTCTCCCTTAGGGGACATCTTTCATTTTCTCCCTTTGACCCCCCTCATATTCTCCCTTTTTTTGACTTCGTCTTTGTTCTCCCTTATTCACATCATTTTCCCCCTTAGGGACATCATGGGTTTTCTCCTTTTGACATCATCATATTCTCCCCATAGGAACACCCCATCATTTTTTCCCCCTTTAAATACATCTTTTCATGTTCTCCCCAGGGACTTAAACATGTTCCCCCTCATGACTCATCATTTTCCCCCTTAGGGACATCATTTTCCCTCCCTTAGGGAACTCATCACCCTTCCCCCCTTTAAGGGGCCCATAAACGTCTTTTCCCCCATATGACCCCAATCATGTTTTTCACCATATGAAAAATTCATCTGTTCTCCCTCATGCATCATCATTTTTCTCCCATAAACATCATCATGTTTCTCCCTAGACATCATCATTTTTTTCCCTCCTGACATCTCTTTATTTTTCCCTTAGGGGACATCATCTTTGTTTTTCCCTTTTTATAAAATCATCATGTTCTCCCTTAGGGACATCATAAAATTCTCCCTTATAAAACATCGCCCTTTCTCCCTTATGACTTCATCCCAATTTTTCCCATATGAATCATCATTGTTCCCCCTTTAGGGTTCTTAAATGTTCCCCCTTATGAAAACATCGATTTCCCTCCCTTATGAATCTTTCATTTTTCTCCCTTTTTGACACATCATTTTCTCACCATAGGGACACATTCTTTTTTTCTCCCTTTATGCATCATCATTTTTCTCCCTTTAGGGACTTTATCTTTTCTCCCTTATGACATCCCCCATGTTTCCCTTTTTTCTTTCTCATTTTTCTCCCATATAAAACATCATAAATTTTCTCCCTTTATGACATCATGATTTCTCCTTATGACATCTCATATTCCCCCCTTTTGACATATCTTTTTCTCCCATATGCATCATCATGTTCCCCCCTAAAGACTTTCATCGACTTTTTCCCTTTAGGGGGGGCCCCCCATCATGTTCTCCCATATGACATCATCATTTTCTCCCCCCTTTATTTTTTTTTCATTTTTTTCCCTTTTATGACTTTCATCATGTTCCCCCTTTTAAGACATCATCATGTTTCTCCCTTATGACATCTTTCAATTCTCCCTTTGACTTTAAATCATTTTTTCCCCCTTTTGACATCTCATTTTTCTCCCTTATGACTTCATCGACTTCTCCCTTATGACATAAATCGACTTCCCCCTTTATAAACATAATCTTTCTTCTCCCCTTTATGACACCCATCAGGGTTTCCCCCTTTCTTTAAATTTAAATTCATTTTCCCCCTTAGGGGACTTTCATCATTTTTCCCCCATATGCATCACATTTTCTCCCTTAGGGAACATCATCAACTTCCCCCTTATGACATCATCATGTTCCCCCAAAATGACTTCATGATGTTCTCCCTAAATTGAAAACATCATTTTCCCCCTTTTAAACATCATCATTTTTCTCCCTCATGACATCATCATGTTTCTCCCTTATAAACATCACTAGCTGTGGCCCCGATGCAAATGCAAGGGGGGATTGAAAACGGGGTTATTTTGATTATAAAAGTTTAAAAGTGTTAGACAATTTCAAATGCCATCGGTTTTTTTAAAAAAATTTAAGGTTTATTTTTTTTTTTTTAAAGTTTTTTTAAAAATTTAAAATCCCAATTTTTCCCCAATGACATTTTTTCAGAAACAAACATAAATTTGTATTGTTGATATCATTTTAAGGAAAATTGAAAAATTATTTTGTAAGGGTTTAAAACCAAAGTAGCAATACTTCTTAATGCATAAATTTCTTTAAAATTGATGAAATTAAAAAAAAAATAATTTGGTGTTATCACCCGTTTTTGTCAGCCCACCAAACACGTCAAATGCCCTTTCGCCTGGTTTAGTCCTAATCTAACTATAAACCGAATTGATTTTAATTTAGATATTTTTTTTACCCGAATTTTTCTTAGATTTGTTGAGAATTGTGATGTTTAAAAAATAAAATTTTGTAAAATTTGTACAGAAGGAGTTTTCCAGCTACAGACTTGCAGCAATATCCCGCAATAACAAAAAAAAAATTTTGGTTTAACCTATGGTTTAAATGGGGTTAACATTTGCTTCAGGGAGGGGCATAAAGCATCCACTAACTAACCAAGGGGAAACGGGATTTTATGTGGATGACACCTTCTGCAAATATGTTGTCCCCCCCCAAAAACCCCAAAAGTTAAGTACAAATTTTCATATTTGCAATTATGAAAATTTTTCATAAGTTTGTTGGTTTTTTGAGTCCTTCATTTATCAAAATTATCATTTAGTTATTCCCCCAAAAAAATGTGAAAAAAATCTAAAGGGAAAAAGGTGTGGAAAAATCTAATTTAAAAATTTTTGTTTGTCCCTATCTATCAAAAAATTTGAACACACCCCTTTCTAATGAGGGTTTTGTTTTGAACAGGCCCTTTCCCCCCCCGTTTTTCCCTTTGCTTTTTTCCAAAAAAAAACTTTCCCTTTTTTAAGGGAAAAAGGGAACAAAACTTTTCAGCACGTAGAGTACTGGGAGCTTTGAAATAGTGGGTTTCCTTTTCAAAACCCCCTTTAGAAATTGGGGATGAAACACATTTTCTCATATTTTTTTTAAAAGTTTTGTTCACAAAAAAATATTTGAAAAACAGTATTAAAAAAAAATTTAAAATTTTTAAAAAATAAAATTTTTTTTTTTTTTTTTTTTTTTTTTTCAAAAAATAAAAAGAAGAATTTGTCCCTGGGGAAGAGGGGTTTAGTGCAAAATATTCTTGTTTGACAATATTTTTGGTTTAAAAACTTTTTCACTGTTTTTGGCCCGCAAATTTTTCCTTTTTATTGGAGGGGTCCACCCCCTTTTTACTTTTACATTGGGTCGGGCCTTTTCACTCTTGAAAAAACCACATACCCAAATTTTCCAGTTCCCCAAAAACAGGTTTTTTGGCAAAAAAAAACCCTACTTTCTCAAGTGTTTTCCCCTTGGGGTTTTTTATTGTCATGGCAAAAAAACTGCTTTAGAGGGGAAATTGGGGGACGGGTTTTAACTTAAAAGGCAAGCCGGTTTTTTGAGGGCAAAAAATTTAAAACCGGGGGAAAAAAAAAACCCCCATTTCCCCCAAACAACCCAGGTTTAAAGGGCTCTTTTCTCGAATCATGTTGGGAAAAAAAAACCGGTGACAAATTTTTAAAACGAAAATCCCCTTACAAAGACCTTTTTTGGGTGTTTTAAATTCCTAAAAAGCATTACAATGGGGCCAATTTTTTAAAATTTTAAAACTTAAAATTGGGAAACCCCTTTTTTGGGGGTTTTTTAAGTGAATTTTTAAAAAACCCAAAAGGGGGATTGCTCTGGGGGGCCTTTTGTCCCCCGTCCCGGGTCAATGGAAAACAAACACTAAAAGTATTCTGTATACCTCCAGCAATGCAATCCATTATCTTTGAGTTGGGCCCGAAACCACATCATCATTTTTGGGGGCCCCAAAGAAAGGGGATGTTATGCTGCTGGTTAAATTTAAAGCTTTCATTGTCATTGACAAACAATTACAATGGGTTTTTACCAAAAATATCAAATATTAGTGAACCTGTGGGAAATATAACTTTTGGGAAAATTTTTATAAAAAAACATCTCCAAGGTTATAAGAATTGGGGCAAATTTGTCCTTTCCCAGCTGAAAATTCCAATTGCTGTATTTTGGATTTAACAGAGCCCCAAAAGTTTTTCCAAAATAGTGGCAATTGAGTGAAAATCGGGGCCCTTGTCTGGAATATTTTTTGGGAGCCCCCTACATATCAGTTCGGGTTTCCCGAGGGAAAAATAGGGGAAAACACTGGGCGAAAGTCTTCCCCCCAGAACAATGACTTTCCCCCCAAAGGGGTGTTTTTTTTTTCTTCGAGATATCTTTGGTTTATAACATCCTTTAATAGTTTTGGGCAAAAGACATGCAGTTTCGGGAAATTTTGGGTAGCATAGTGGGTTTAAAAAATAATTTGGAAAAAATTTAGTAATTTTTCAAAATGGGGGGGTGCAAACCCTCATGTCATTTTTGATTCTTGAAAAAAGACGTTTCATTGATTGGAAAAGGTATCCCGTTTTTTAAAATGAATGGGTGGGTTTCTTCCTTCCCCCAAAAAAAGTTGGCTGCCCAAACCCAGTACTCGCAAACAGGTTTAAACCCGGTTTTTTCCTTCTCCCCTTTTTTGACGGGAAATTTAAAAAATCATACAAAAATGGGTTTTCCCCCCCGCCAACCCGGGCCCATCAATGAAAAAGGGAAATTAGCTTGTAATTTTATCCCGTAAAGCTTCCCTTTATTGGGGATTATAGGCCAAAAGTTGTTTTTTCATTTAAAGTTTCTTTCCCTTTTTGGGGGCCCTTTTTAAAATCCTCCTCTTTTTTGTATTGTGGGTTTTAGTTGGTTTTTTTTCTTTTGGGGCTTTGGGAGAAATTTAAAATTCCCCTTTTAAAGCTTTTGCCATGAAAATTTTTTTCACTTTTTTAACATCTGTCATTGCATAAAACCTTTACAATGCTCACAGTCCTCATTGGGTTTTGGGGGGATATGCACGGGATTGTCTTCTATAAAATCTTTTTTTTAAAATTTTTGCCACAACTCCAAAGGAAAGCAGGGGGACCAAAGAACCCAAAAGTTTAATCAAAAAAATCCCCAACTGTGGGAGGGATGTTGAGAAAAAAGCCATCCAGTAAGGTTTTTTTCGCCCCCAAAAACCTATCATGAAAAGTAATTCCCAAGGGCTATTGCTGGGCCCGGGTTTAAAAATTGGGTACCTCGGGCTTCATTTAAAGGGCTTTTAAAGTGCCCCAAAAAAAATTTTTTCCCCTTTTAAAATGTAGTAAAACAAAACCCCTTTAAAAAGAAAACGTTCTTCATCTTTCATACTGACCGTATACATTTTTCCAATGACTGTTGTTCCATTTTTTTGGGCCCACTTTCCCATGCACCCCTTTCAGACCCTAGTTCTCAGGGTTTTTGGGGGTTTAAAAAAGATTCATGGGGCACGTGGGTCATTTTTCCCCCTTCAGTTTTAAAGTAGGCCCCTAAGAGTTGATTTTTTTTATGCGGGCATGGCAGCAAAAGTTCTCAACAAAGTCTTCCCCTGAAAATAAAGGGGTTTTTACTGGGGGCAGATGTTCGGCAAGGCGAAAAAATGCTGGTGAATTTTTTTTTTGCATTGGATAGGGAAAAATTCTCCAAGCTTTCCTCCCCGGTTTCCTGACGTTTTCTTGAAAACATTAAAATTTTGGGGAGGTTCATCATGTTTTATGGGTTTTTTGGACAAATTTCCAGATTGGGGTTTTTTCATGCCCCTTTAAACATATTTGAAAAAGATTTGGGCCATTTGAATGGATCACAATTTCCCCATTTATATGACACTTATACTTTAATAGTAAAAAAGGGTTTAGGGGAAAAACCCCCGGGAAAATCAACCCCTTTTTGGGGAACTTTTTGTAAAATTTAAGGTCCTGGGAATTTTCGTTGATTAAGTTGGGTTAAAACAACGTGTCTTTTTAGAGGGTTTTTTTTTTGGAAAAACTTTTTGGGGAAAACCTTTTTTTTTAAAACCTTACCCAAAATCCAATTTCTGGAGGAATTTTGGGGGTTTAAAATTTTCCCCAGGGGGCCCCTGAATCATATGTTTTTCATCACAATTTGATGGGGGACAGGATACTCGGATGGGTCAGGGGAATTTTTGCCCAAAAAATACGATCGACATCAACCTCAGGCTTAAATTTTGGGAAATTTCTATCCAAAAAATAAACCCAAAAAGTTAGCATGTGGGAGTCCCCCCTTTTTGGGAAATTTTATGACATGAATCATTGCACAAAAACTTGCCCCAAAAAATCCACGTTTATAAACTTTTAATTTTGGGGTTCTAATTTTTTTTTGAAGGGCACGGGCGGGCTAAAATCCGGTCTGTGTTCCCTCTGCCATGGTTCTTTAAAATTTTGGAAAATCTCGCTCCATTTGGGATTACAGGCATTGTTTTTGAAAAGTTTTGGGGGGTCCAAATTTTTTTTAAAATAGGGCCCTGGCATCTTTAATTTCCTCGCCTTTCAAAAGTTTCTGGGGCTGCCTTCAAAAGGGCGAAAAAATTTTTAAAAAGACCCCTTGGGCCCAAAAGGAATTCCTTTTTCAAAAAATTTTCTTTTTCCCGATGTTTCCCGTTTTGTACACAATATTTTCCCCCCCTTTTTTTAATTTTTTTTTTATGTTGGGCGGGTTTAAAAATTTTAAAAAATTTAAACCTCAAATTTTTTTTATACCATCCACCCAAAAAACTGTTGCGTTTTTGTTTTCCACCATTTAGAAAAAGGGTTGAACCCGGATTTCAGAGAGCAAAAAACAGTAAAAACTGCAAATTTTGGGAAATTTTCCGTGGGCTTTTCACCTTGATGCTTTTAGTCCCCCCCATCAGCCTTGTTCTCCATGCGGGAAAAAAATAACGGGTACATTAAAGGGATCTAAATTTAATTTTGGAGGGAAAAGATTGTGGGGGTTTTTTTGCTAAAGGGTTTTTTTGGGTCCCGGTTTTTAGATGAATTAAAATGTTTTCTATTGAAAAGGGTGGCTCTCCCTCCGGCCCTTTTTCAAAAGGGCCCCAGCAACTTCATTAACAATTGGCCCTTTTATAAATTTGGGGCTTGTTCCTTTTGATCCTGTTTTTTAAAAGCCATGAAAAGATTTAGGTTTAAAAGTAACCCCTTTTCAATTGCCTTATCTTGTTCCCCTTTTTCAACAAAAAATAGCCTTTTTTATGCGGAAACAAAAGGATTAATGGCGATCTAATAAGTTACAATGAGGGCCCCATCAATTTGGGGTTACATTTTTTTTTTTTCCGGGCACACTTAAACCCTTGGTCATTTTGCAGTGGGAGCCCTCTAAAATTTTAGAGTTTGGGGATAAGCTGGAACTTTATCTGGGGCAGGATTTATTTTCCCATTACGGTGATAAATTTTGGGCCCTGAACCGGAAAAACAAATTTAAAGGGGCCCTGGGCCAGGTTGGGGGGGGGAAAACTTGCAACCCCCTAGAAGCAAAAACCCAAAGGGGAAATATTAATTTTCTTCCCGATTTTTATTTCCCTCAATTCCAGACCCGTTTGGACTCCGACCTTTAAAATACATTCCAACCCCCTCTTGGTGGGACTGAGGTAACGGAAACCCCTTTACCTTTTCCCCTTGTGACAACAAGAGTATAAATTTTTTTTTCCGAAGGGATCTATCCATGAAATGTCGGCTTTAACCAAAATTTTTCCTTTTTTTCATTTTTGAATATCATAAACGCCACAGGGGATGTTCCACAATGCCAAAATCAGTATCTGTAAAATTTCCCGGTGGATATGAAAAAGGGAGGTTTTAGGTAAAGGTTAAAAAAACGGGTTTTCTTTCTGCAAACCAACATAGATGAGACGTTGAAGTAATAAAGCAGAAAAAAAAAAAAAAATTTAGGGTTCCCCCTTGTGTAACAGTAGGGGAAAACGTCTTTTTTGGGTTTATACCCACGTGAGCCAGCACATTTTCGTTTTGCGGCCCCTGTTTTAATTGTGAAGGGCTCCTGACAATTTGTGCCTCCAAAGGAGTTTGTTTTTTGTTCAAGGGCCCAAAAACGTTTTGTGCTTGACGTCCCCCTGAGCACAATGTTTAAAGCTTTGCTTTTTGCTTTGCTGGGGATGAAACTTTAGGAATTGTGCAAAATTTTAAACCGGTTGGGAAATCAGAAAGGCTAGAGGGAAACTGTTTTACTGGGGAGCTTACAGGTTTGGAATTTAGCAGACTGTTTGTACTGATGAGGTTTAATTTTCTGATCACACACTGAGTTAGTTTTGCAGAGTATTGTACAGGTGAGCTTGAGTTTGGGTCAGCAGAATGTTGTAGTGATGAGGTTTTCTGGTTCCCGATCCAGAATGTGTTTTTACTGGTGGTGTTACTTTTTTTTTTTTGAAGTCGTTGACGTTCCTTCTAGCTTTTTTGCCCCAAAACGAAATTTTTTTTGTGTTCCCCCCACTCCGTTGCAATGCGTTGCTTATACTCAGCTTTAGATTATCCCCAAAAGGGCTTGTCGCTCTTCTTCAGTTTCCTTAGCCCCGTGTTTACGGGATCCTTGCGGGGTTTGTAACCCCCCCAACATCCTTTCTAGTATCCTTTGGGAAATCCCTGTTGGAAAATACAAAAGGAAAAAATTTCTATGCTTGGAGAGGTATTGGTAAGGTAAGAGGGTTTTTTCAAAAGCTTTTTGGGGGGAAAAGAATTCTTGAAAAGTAAGAATAATTATTAAGGAAAAAAAATAAGTTCCAGATAGACAATTTAACAATTTTAAATATCATTGGGTTTTTTATGTCCTTTTAATGTAAAACCCCAAAGAAAGTTTAAAAAGATATAAAAGATGTTTTTTTTAAAAAATATCCAAAAAAAGTAAGAGGGGATGAAAACTTAAGGACATCCGGGGAAAGTGCAAAACCTAATAGAATTGCATGAAAAACCAAAACCATCATCAAAAAACCCTTTTCAAAAAACCCTCATCAAAAACCTTTATCAAAAGCATCAACAAAAACACAACAAAAGCATCATCAATTTGCAATAATTTTTAGCAATAGCAATTTTTATTAAACTTAATAGGGATAATTATAACATTAAAAAGCCCTAATTTATTGCATTAATAGCATAAATATTAACATTTTTAATTTGCATAAATATTTACCATTAAATTTCAAAATTATTAGCATTAAAAGCATAATTATTAGCATTTTAAAATCATAAATATTTTCCATTAATAGCATAAAATTACCATTAAAAAGTATTAAATTTTTAGGGATTTAAAAGCATAAAAATTAGCATTAAAAAAAAATTATGATTACCATTTAAAAGAATTTAAATTTTTTGCATTAAAAGAAAAATTATTGGGATTTAAAAGCAAAAAATTTCCATTAAAAGCATTTAATTTTTAGATTATACAGAAAAAATTAGGCATTAATACATAATTATTTGCATTAATAGCAAAAATTTTTTACCCTTAATTCATAATAATTAAACCCTTAATTCCATAATTCTTGCATTAATAAACTTTTTTATTGGCCCTTTTTAGCATAAATATTACTTTTTTTAGCTTAAAATTTTTACCCTTTAAAAGCATAATTTAAATTTGCATAAATTTTGCATAATTAAATTAAAAAATAAAACATAAAAATTACCATTAATAAGGGGATAATTATTACATTAATAGTATAAATGTAAAACATAAATAGCAAAATTTTTCATAAAAAACATAATTTTTTACCATTTAAAAAGCATAATTATTAGCAAAAATAGCCCAAAATTATTTGCATTATACCAAAAATTATTAGCATTTTAAAAGGGATAATTATTGGCATTTTTTAAATAGCTAAATATTTGCATTTTAAAAGCATAATTATTACATTTAATAGCTAAAATAAAATTTCCATTAAAAAAGGGAATTTAATTATTCCATTAATGCCCCAAAATTTTTAGCATTTAATACCCCAAAATTTTTAGCATTTAAAAAGGGATAAAATTTTTGGGGATTAATTTCCCTAAAAAAATTTTTCTATTTTAAAAAGCATAATTATTACCATTTTTAATTTGAAAAATTTTTAACCCTAAATAGCATAATTTTTACCCTTAATAACATTTTAAAAATTACCATTAATAGCATAATTATTAGCATTAATAGTATAAATAGTAGCATAAATAGCAAAATTTTTAGCATAAATAGCTAATTATTAGCATTTTAAAAAGCATAATTTTTAGCATTAAATTTGCATAATAATTTCCATTAATTGGGATAAAAATTTTTAAAACCCTTTAAAAGCCAATTATTAGATTAATACCATAATTTTTAGGCCTTTAAATAGCATAATTATTGGGATTAAAGCATAAAAATTACTATTTAAAAAGCATAATTTTTACCCTTTAAAAAGCATAAAAATTACCATAAATAGGGATAATTATTACCATTTTAAAAACTAAAATTACCATTTAATAGCATAATTATTTGCATTAATAGTAAAAATAGTAAAAAAATTTTTTAAAAAAGCAAATATTAGCAAAAAAAGCATAAATTTTTTACCATGAATTTGCATAAAATTTTTAGCATTTTTTTAGCAAAAAATTTTTAGCATTAATACCAAATTATTAGCAATTAAAAAGCAAAAAATTTTTAGCATTAAAACCATAATTTTTTGGGATTTTTAAAAGCATTTAAATTTTTGGCATTAATAGCATAAAAAATTTTTGCCCTTAATAGGGAAAATTATTAGCATTTTTTTAGCATAATTAAATTTCCCTTAATAGCATAATTATTTCCTTTTAAAAGCACAATTATTAGCATTAATACCATAATTAAATTTGCAATTTTTTTGGAAAAATTTTTTGGCAATTTTAAAAGCAAAAATTAATTGGGATTTTTAAAAGGGATAAAAAAATTAGCAAATTTTAAAAGCATTTAAAAAATTTTTGCATTAATAGCAAAAAATATTTGCATTAATAGCATAAATTATTAACATTAATTTTCCCTTTAAAAAGTAGCATTAATTTCCTAAATTTTTGGGGAAATTTAAAACCCTAAATATTACCATTAATAGCATAATTTTTTTCCAAATTTAAAAACTAAATATTAGCATTAATAAAAATAAATATTTTCCATTAATTGCATAATTATTAGCATTTTTTTCCATAAATTAAGCATTAATAGCCTAAAAAAAATTTGGATTTTTTAGCATAATTATTGGCATTAATTGCAGAAATATTAAACCCTTTTTAAAAGCATTAAATTAAAAAGCATTAATAGATAATTATTTGCATTAATACCATTTTGATTAGCATTTTTTACCATAAATTTTTTGCATTTTTAATTTGCATAATTAAAAAACATTTTAATTTGCAAATTTTTTTTACCAAATTAAAAAGCATAAATATTAGCATTAATAGCCCTAATTTTTACATTAATAGCAAAAATTTTTAGATTTAAAACCAAAAATTATTTTGCATTAATAAATAATTATTGGCATTTTTAAAAGCAATAAATTTTCCAAATTTTTAGCCCTAAATTATTATAATTAATTTGGATAAATATTACCTTAAAAAATAATTTAATTTTAAAATTTAAAAAGCATAATTATTGGCATTTTTTAAAACCAAAAATTTTTTAGCAAATTTAAAAGCATAATTATTAGCATTAATAGCAAATTAGTGGCATTTTTAAAAGCATAAAAATTGGCATTAATTAAACAGAAATATTTTCCATTAATAGCTTAAATTTTTAGCAATTAAAAAGCATAAATTTTTAGCATTTTAAAAGAAAAATTATTAGCATTTAATAGCATAATTATTTTGCATTAAAACCATTTAAAGAAATTTGCAAAATTTTAGCATTTTTATTAAACATTAAAAAGTATAATTATTAGCATTAATTGGGATAATTATTAAACCCTTTAAAAGCATAAATAATTTGCATTAATTTTCAAAATTTTTAGCATTAATAAAAAAAATTATTTCCCGAAAAGGAAAAATTATTAGCATTTAAACCCCTTAAATTTTTAGCATTAATAGGGATAAATTTTGGCATTAAAAAGCATAAAATTATTAGCAATTTTTAGCTTTTTTATTAGCAAAAAATTAAAGATAAAAAATTAGCATTAATAGCTAATTTTTTACCATTTAATCCCAAAAATTAATTTTAAAAGAATATCATAAAATTTTTTGCATTTAAAAAACCATAATTTTTTAGCATTTAAAAAGCATAATTATTGGCATTAAAAAGCATAAATATTATCCCTTAATAGGGAATAATTTTAAATTTCGATTTAAAAGCAAAAATTAATTTCATTAAAACTTAAATATTATTTATTTTAAAAACATAAATATTAGCATTTTAAAAAGCATTAAAATTTTTACTATGAATAGCAAAAATTTTTGCATTTAAAAATCATAATTTTTACCATTTAAAAAGAAAAATTATTTTTATTTTTAAAACGATAAATTTTTTAGCATTAATCCCAAAATTTTTACATAAAATTTTTTTTTATTAAAATTTAATTAATTTTGTATTTTTAAAAGCATAATTAAATTTGCATTAATCCCAAAAATGATTACATTAAAAACCCTAATTATTAGCATTAATAGCATAATTATTTGCATTAAAGCAAAATTAAAATTAAAGGGTTAATTTTTTGAAATTTTTAAAGTTTAAAAATAAATTTTTGGGTAAAGTTTTTTTATTTTTTTTTTTTTAATATTTTTTAAATTTTTTGTAATTATTTTTTTTAAAATTTGTTTTTATTAAATTTAAAGATTTTTTTAATAAAAGACTAATCTTTTTTTTTTTTAATTATTTAATTTTTTTTTTAAAAATTTTTTATTAAAATTTTTTTTTTTTTGTTTTAATTTTTTTGTGAAAATTTTTATTTTTTAAAAAAATTTTTTTTTTTTTAAAAGAATTTAAAATTTTTTTTTTTTTTTAAATTTTTTTTTTTTATTTAATTATTTATTTTTTTTTAATTAATTTTTTTTTTATTATTTTTAAAAGTTTTTTAATTATTTATTTTTAAATTTTTTAAATTTTTTTATTTTTTTTTCTTGGGGGGTTTAGACGGGAGTTTCATTGCGGGCCCCCCTTTTTTTTGTCCTATTGACATACTTACCGGTTTTGGGCGGCGATTTTATGGCCGGGCTACCTGGTTTTTAAAATGTCGGTCCTTTTAAAAACCCCGGGGCATTTCCCTAAAGCATCTTATTTTCCCGTCCCGCCCAAATTTTGGATTGCGGGGGAAACCAAACAGAATTCGGGGTTGAATGCCCATAGAATCATTAGCGGGGTTTTCCCCCGATTTTTAAAGGGCCCACATTATAACCAAGGGGGGGGCGGGCCCTAAAATCGGCCGGGGCACACCCTTTTAAAAAATGTCAATGGAGGGGGAAAAAACGGGCCTGAATGAGAAACCCGAAAGAGGTGTTTTTCTATTGGCTGAAAGGGAATCTCCAGCAACCCAAACAGAAGAGGGGCTTCAGATTTCATTTTAAAGGTTTCAATTGGGGGGGAATTTTTTGGGTCCCCTTGTAAATTTTTAAAGAGAAAGGGGAAAAGTACGTCGGGTGGAAGGGTTGGGGAAAAAAAAGACAGAAGGGTCCCCGGGGCCGGACGACAAAAAAAGGAAGATAGCGGGGGAAAAAAAAAAAAAAGAGGTCCGGGCTGGGGGAAGAGGGGCGGCTGACCGGGGGGGAGGAGATATGGATCGGACGGGGCGATCAGATGATTAGGGAAGGGAAGTAAGTGATCGACGGGGGGCGTTAGGTTAGGGGGCCCCGGGGGGTTAGGGGCTTAGGGGAACAGGGGGCGTTTAGGTTTGGAGGCCAGGGTTTAAAGGGGGTAGGGCTTTAGCGACCCGCCGGGGGCAGCGGCGGTGGTTAGGGGATAGTCCCGGGGGGGCTTGGGGGGTATCGGCGGGGCCCACGATGTTTACGGGGGGTTTTGGGGGTGGGGCGGGCGGTTTCCTTAGGGGGGGAGGGGCATTTTTTTAGGGGGATCGGCGGGGGGGCTTTGGGGGGGAGAGGGTTAGGTGCGGGCGGGTTTGGGGGGGGGGGGGTACGGCATGTTTTTTTTTTCGGGGGGATTTTTTTTGTTTTTTTGTTTAAAAACGGGGGAGCAGCGGGCCGGGCCCACGGGCGGAAAAGGGGTTTTAAGGCTGGGGGAAAAGCGGCGGGAAGCGGGGTGGGGTGGGGCTGGGGAACAGCCGGGCGGGCGGGGGTGGTAAATGGTGTGGGGGGCGGGAGGGGGTTCAAAAAAGACAGGGGTTTAGATGAGAAAGGATACTTAGCTGGTAAAATTTTGCGGGGCGTCTTGAAGCTTTCTTCGGGAAATCCCGGAAAACGGTTTTTCTTGCGGCCTTTGGGGAAACCGGAAAAGTGCGGGGTTTCGGGGGGAGGCAAATTGGGTGTGTGATTTCAAATTTTCCGGGCCTTATTTAAAATGGGTGTGAAATTTTTTAAACCCCAAAATGGGGGGGGGGGGGGGCTTTTAAAATTTAAGTGGGGATTGGGCAGTTGGGTTTTTTTTAGGGGGGGGCAGGGGCCAGGTTTAAGGGGGGGTTTTTTTCCCCGGGGCCTTTATGGGTTATTTTCCCCTTTCAAAAAATTCCCCCCCCCCTGGGCCGGCTTAATGGGGGGGCCCCTGGGGCCCCTTTTAAGGGTAAAAAAAACCCCCAAAACCCGGGTTTTTTATACTTTTCGGGGGTTTGTAGTGGTGGGGGAGTGGGGTGGTTTTATTTGGGCGTTAAATTTGGGCAAATGGGTTGGGGGCCCGGGGGGGTTTTATTTTACAGCGCCCATGGTTTTACTACAGTCCCATGTTGCTTATGGGCCAAAGGACTTAGTAAAACTTTACTTTGGGATAAATACAGTATGGGGGGTTCCCGTTCGGTGCGGACAAATTGGGGGGGGGGAGTTTTGTGGGTTTGCGGGGAGGGAAGGGGGGCTGTGGCGGGGCCCCCGGGTCCATGGCCCCGGGGAGCGAGTTGCGGCTCCGGCAGCGACTCGCAATTTGGGCCCCGCGGCCAAATTTCTGGCGCTACCCGAGGGTTTTTTTTTTTAAAAGGCTAAGGGTTTTTGCCGGGCCTTGGATCGATTTTTTGGGCCAGCGGGCCCCAAAGCCCGGGGGGGGCCCCCTTTCTCGCGCCAAAGTTTGGGGGCTTCGCGCCCCAAAGGTTTTTAAAATTTGTATCCACATGCCCCCGCCGGAAGTAGCGGGGCGGAGGGGCGCTTTTTGCGATTCGCGGGTTATATAAAAATTTGATCATAGTCTCCCTTTTGACATCCCTCATGTTTCCCCCCCTTAGGGGAATTTATCATTTCTCCCCTTTTGGGCATCTCCCTTTTCTCCCCCTTTTACAACATCGGGCCTTTCCCCCCGTTTTGGGCATTTATCATTTTCTCCCTTATGACATCATCGTTTTTCTTTCCCTTTTTGACATCATCATGTTTTTCCCCCATGACCCTCATAATTTCCCTTATGGGCATCATCGTTTTTCTCCCCTTTGAAAATCAAACATGTTTCTTTTTCCCTTTGACATCATCAAAGTTCCCCCCCTTTTGAACTCATGTTCTCCCTTTTGACTATCATGTTCTCCCTTATGAATCATCATGTTCCCCAATTTACATATCTTTCTCCCCCTTTTGCCCTATATGTTCTCCCATAAAAGACATCTCAGTTCTCCCCTTTTGACATCACTATTCTCCCATTGAACTATGTTCTCCCCTTTACATCATCTGTTTCCCTTTGCATCATATTTCTCCCATATACATCACATGTTTTTCCCAATGCATCATATGTTTTTTCCCTCATGACTCACATTTCTCCCATATGAATCATCATGTTTTCCCCCATGACATCATCATGTTTTCCCTCTGACATCCAAAATTTCTCCCTTATGAACCCCCATGTTCTCCCTTATGAATCACAGTTCTCCTTTGACATCATCAGTTTCTCCCTTATGCACATATGTTTTCCCTTAGACAAAACATATTCTCCCCTTTTACCCATCATGTTCTCCCATATGACTCATCATGTTCTCCCTTTTGACATCCATATTCTCCCCTATGACATCATCCCTGTTCTCCCCTTTTGACATATCTTTTTCCCTTTGAATATCATATTTCCCATATGACTCATATGTTTTCCCTAGACATCATCTGTTTCTCCCTCATGACTCATCATGTTTCCTTTTTACTCATCATGTTCTCCCTTTTTGACATCATCATGTTCTCCCCTTTTGACATCATCAGTTCCCATATGAATATCATGTTCTCCATATGACATCATCATGTTCTCCCATTGAATCTCATGTTTCCCTTATGACATCATATATTCTCCCATATGACATCATCATGTTCTCCCCCTTTTGACATCATCATGTTTCTCCCCCTTTTGACACATATTTCTCCCATAGGGCTCTCATGTTCTCCTTATAATCATAGTTCTCCCTTATGACATATCATGTTCCCTTAGACATATCATGGGTTTCCCCTTTTTGACAACATCATATTCCCCTTATACATCATCTGTTCTCCCCTATGACATCATATGTTCCCCCTTATGACATCATCATATTTCCATAGACATCATATGTTTTCCCTTATGACATCTCATGTTTCCCCTTTGACATCACTATTCTCCCATATGCATATCATGTTCCCCATATGACATCATCATGTTTCTCCCCCATGACATATCATGTTCTCCCTTATGAATCATCAGTTCTCCCCTTATGACATCATCATGTTTCTCCCCCTTTTGACATCATCATGTTCTCCCATATGCATCATATGTTCTCCCTATGACATCTCATGTTCCCTTTGACATTTATTATTCTCCCATATGAAATCCAGTTTCCCCTTATGACATCTCATGTTTCCCTTATGACATCATTATATTCTCCCATATGACATCTCATGTTTTTCCCCCTATGACATCTCATGTTTCCCCTCATGAAATCATCTGTTCTCCCATATGGACTACATGTTTTTCCCTCATGACATCATCATGTTCTCCCCCTGACATCTTTATATTTTCCCTTATGACATCATCTGTTCTCCCTTATGGGGAAACATCATGTTCTCCCTTTGACACACTGTTCTCCCCTTTGACTCATCATGTTTCCCCCCTTTTGACATATATGTTTCCATTGCATTTCATGTTTCCCTTATGAATTTCTGTTCTCCCCCCATGACATCATCATGTTCTCCCTTATGCATTTTCATGTTCTCCCCCATGACACATCTGGGTTTTCCTTATGACATCATAGACTTCTCCCCTTTCATCATCATATTTCCCCATACATCCTGTTTTCCCCTTTTGGGGCATCTCATGTTCCCCTTATGACCATGTTCTCCTTTTGACATCATCGCTTTCCTATGACATCACGTTTCTCCCTAGACATCTATTTTCCCCTCAGATATCTCTGTTCTCCCTTATGACTCACATGTTCTCCCTTTTGACTATCATGTTTTTCCCCCTTTTGAAATCTTTTATTCTCCCTTTTGCCCCCATCATTTTCCCTTATGAACATCTGTTCTCCCTTTATACATCATCGACTTTCCCTTATGCTCATCATTTTTCCCCTTTTTAAAATCATCGTCTTTCCCCTTTTGCACACTGTTCTCCTCATGACACATATATTTTCCCTTATGGCATCTCATGTTTCCTTCCATA
>JARQOC010002331.1:0-12500 GCA_033576535.1 Allobates femoralis
AAACTCATGGGGGAAGCGATCACATTCATCCAGACCCAGGGGATATGTATGCTTCCCTATTTAGACGACATGTTGGTGGTGGCTCCGTCGGCAGTGCTTCTGCGCACAAAGATCTCCAACACATTGGAGATTCTTCAGTCCCTGGGATGGGTACCCAATCTTCGGGAATCGGAACGGGTGCCTGCAACCCGACGTCAATTTTTGGGAGTCTTGCTGGCCTCCTCCAGACAGACCTCGTTCCTTCCTGCGGCATATCAGCTTTTGCGCCGCATGAATCTGACCCGCTTCCGGGCAAGGGGGTCGCCCTCCTTGCGGGAAGCAATGTCCCTGTTAGGGGCCATGACGGCCTGCATTCAGTCAGTAACATGGGCTCAGGCTCCTTCCCGATTGCTCCAGGAACACATACTGAGTTCCTGGGACAGACGTCAGGATTGCTTAAACTCGCGGGTCCGGACCCCGGGGCGGGTGGTAACCTCGCTTTCCTGGGGATGAATCCCAGACACCTTCCTGTGACCTCCGTTCCCACTGATGCCAGCGGTTCCGGTTGGGGCACGATGGTAGTTCGCACACCGTTCCAGGGGATTTGGAGTCGCTCGGTCAGTCGCCAGTCTTCAAACTTCTGGCAGTGGAAGAAGCGCTTCTTGCTGCAGCTCACGTTCTCCGGGGTCATCATGTCAAGGTCCTGTCAGACAACGTGACTACGGTTGCTTTCTTGCGCTACCAAGGCGGTACTCGTGGCTTACACTTGCAGGGGCTGGCAAGACTGTTCTTTTTGTGGGCAGTACGCCATCTTCTCTCCTCCTCGGTAGTACATCTGAAGGGAATGGCCAATGTACAGGCAGATTCTTGAGCCGCACGGAGGTCCACCCAGGAGAATGGTGCTTCCATCCGGAAGTATTTCGCTCTCTTACTGACAGGTGGGGTGTCCTTTCGATCGACCTGTTCGCTTCGGGCTCGAATACAAAGGTGCCAACCTTTTTCTCCCTGACGCGGTTGGACCATCCTCGGGGGCTGGACGCTTTTGCCCATCCCTGGGACTTCCGGTTGGTGTATGCATTTCCTCCAATCCCACTACTTCCCAAGACGTTGCAATGGATTCGGGCGGAGGGGGTGACACTATCCTGGTGGCTCCCCTGGGGCCCAAACTGGCGTGGTACGACGCCATCCGAGACCTGGGCCTGGAGGGACCGATTGTTAGCCCAGTCTCACCCTACTGTCCCAGGGTCCTCTGTTTCACCAGGGCCCTCAGTGGCTCATTCGGGCGGCCTGGCTGTTGCGGCCGGGATCCTGAGGACCAAGGGTCTCTCCCAGGCAGTGATCCGCACGCTTCAGCAGAGCAGGAAGCCTGTGACAAACGCTATTTCTGGGAGGACTGGAATCGGTTCCTGTCCTGGTGTGCTCCTTCCATCCCGACCATGCATCATCCTAATGTGGCCCAACTCTTGGATTTTTGCAGCGTAGCTTGGATTTGGGGCTTCGGCCGAGCACTCTTTAAGTCCAGAGGTCGGCACTTGGGGCAGTTTTTGCCCAGGATCTTGCTTCCCATCCATGGCTCAAGCAGTTTTTTAGTTCTGCTTGGGGGCGGCGTCCCCGGATTCGGCCTTCTGTCCCTCCCTGGGATTTGATGCTTGTTCTCCAAGGGCTTGCTCGAAGTCCCTTTGCACCCTTGTCTGCTGTATCCCTTACGTCTCTCTCTCACAAGGTGGCGTTTTTGGTGGCCATCACTTCTGCTCCCAGAGTTGGAGAACTGCAGGCACTCTCTGTCTGGGCTCCGTGCCTCGTGGTGTCCGTTGTTCGCATTACGCTTCGGTTGCATTCATCTTTTCTTCTGAAAGTTGTCGGCTTTCCATCGGTCCCAGGATGTGGTTCTGCCTTCAATTTGTCAATCTCCTGCTAATGCGGCTGAGGCCGTGTTTCACTCCTTGGATGTTCGTCGGACTGTCCTCCTCTATCTCCGAGAGTCTGCTTCCTGGAGGTTAGATCAGAACCTGTTTGTTCGGCTTTTGGGAATAATACAGGGAAGAAGACTTCCCAGGCTACCATCACTTCCTGGATCACGAAGGTGATCTGGGAGGTCTACGTCGCTCCGGTCCTTGCTCCTCCGGTGGGGTTGAAGGCTCCTTCAACTCGGGCTGCTGCTACTTCCTGGACGGAGCAGGCTGGAGCTTCATCGGAGCTGATTTGCAGAGCGGCTACGTGGTAGCCTCTCCTCACTTTTTCTCGCCTCTATAGGTTAGATCTGTCCTTCAGTCGGGATCTGTCCTTTGGTAGGAAAGTCCTACAGGCAATAGTCCCACCCTGAGGAGTATCGGTGGTATTCCTCCAATGCTGTCGTGGAAGGCGAATGGAGAAAACTGAATTAGTCCTTACCGGTAATTCCTTTTCTTGGAGCCTTCCACGACAGCATCAGTTCCCCCCTCTTGTTGGTGTTTGGTTCCGGTTTGTATCAGATAATCCATGGCTAAGGGTGATCTTGGTAAACACTGGAGTACTGAGGAAGGGAAGGGGCTTTTAACCTCTCTGTGTTCCTGTCCCCCAATAGGGCGTGGACGACATCCTCCAATGCTGTCGTGGAAGGCTCCAAGAAAAGGAATTACCGGTAAGGACTAATTCAGTTTTTTTGGCTCTTTTTTTTTGCGTGGGTGAAAAACGCAGGTGAAAAACGCTGGTAAAAGCACACGCGCAAAAAAAGCGCTATGTGTGAACGTAGTCTCAAGCAACATTTAAGCTACGCACCTCCCGGAAGGGAAGAAAAATAATCTTGTATTGTTGATTTTTGGTTCAATGCATAAAAAATTTCAGTTGTGTCACCAGTAGCGGGTTTTGGCATGCGGACGCGCCAGGCTTTGCTCCGGGGCAGTGTGGCACCCCTGCGACCGGGTGGCCACAGGGTGAACTGCAGTTGGGAGAGGTAAGACGGTCAGCTCACAAAAACACCCACACACACACACTCCGACCCTGAGCCCAAGTCACTTCAGGTTGGGCGAGGGGTGGCGGGAGTAGCAAAGTGTGGGTGGGAAGTAGGGGGAACCCGGGAAAGAGGTGGAGGAACTAAACTCCAAAAAGGACCTAGGAACACTAAGTTGGAGGTAGAATTCCCTGCAGGGTGGAGGAGAAGGGAAGTATCCCCATGCCAAGACACACTTCAGCTGAGTACTGACTGACAGAGACTGAGGACAATGGGGCCCCGCCGCCTTCACCACTAATGGCCGGCCGGGAGCCCAAGCTGAACCCGCGGGACAGTGAAGGAGCCAGGTGAGCCCGACTAATCCGGGTCACTGGTGGCTGGGACAGAGAACCAGAGTGCCGGCTCTGTAGATGTGGCCGGGACCGCTTCAGGCCCCTTACCACGAGACAAACGGCGAGGTGCGGTAACTCTATGTCCCTGAAACCCAACCAATCTCCTCACCAATCTGAAATCCTGCAGGTCTCCTCCACTGACCTGCAAAATAACCCCTCATTTTACACAGCATCATTAACCTCTTCCACTCCCCACCTCTCTGTCTTGTCATGATGCCTTTCCGCCCAAAGGGGCTCACCAAATGTGCACCTTCAGGCCCCTTCCCACGAGACAAACGCGGGGTGCGGTAACTCTGTCCCTGAAACCCAACAACCGGTACAGAGTGGGAAAAAGCCATTGAACTAGGCTAGTGACCCAGAGTGTGGGATGATTCACTGTAAAGCCCTTGACGGCCGGATCAAACCCGTACGCGTGAGAGCAAAAAGAACCAGAGGGCCCGAGAGGTACACTGAGTGGAGTGAAGCAGAGGAGCCATCCCAGCTGCAGTGAGAGCCTGAGCCCGTGACTGTTGATTGGACCCAGTCCACAGCAAGTGTGTAAAGACTGTGAACTGTGCTGAGAGTTTACAGTGGAGTAAAATACCCGGTAAACTCAAGAACTGTGTGTGAGACTTATTGTGACAGCAATCACAGTGGCCCGCCTGCGGAGCCATACACTTGCTCCCTGCGCGTGCTGGTTGGAGGAGCTGTGGGAAGAACGTGAGTGCAGCATCCCGGGTGCACAGGATTTCTACCTCTGCCTGGGGACCAAGCCCTACCCGTGGAGGGCTCACCATCCCGGCTACCACCACCACCATCCCCGGAAGTCCATACGGCAGAATGGGCCCCCACTGGCCACAACCCATGGATGGCGTCACAAACCATTCCCCTAAAACTTTAATACAATATCCCCTTTTGCATTGCCGCACCTGGGACCACGGAGACGGGCCACGCCGCAGTGGCACCCCAGAAACAGCAAGGTCTGGCTCTGAGTACCCCGGCCCCTAGCAGGGTCTGTCACGATCATCTCGGACAGACATCTCCTGTAGATGTAATTGTGACACCCCACTGGTCAGGACGCAACGTAGGGGTACTGCACCCATAAAAGAGAGTGTGGTACTCCTGTGACTGGGGAATGGGGATGCTGCATAAGGGACCCTCATACACCCATCCACACACCTTAGAGTAGGGAATCTGAGTGGACCCATTGGCAGGGAGACCCAGTCCCAGTGGGAGGAGCTAGGTGGGTTAGTGGTAGAGCAGGAAGAGTGAGTCTGAGGAGAGCTCCGTGAGGGAGCGAGGAGCAGAAGACGGCAGAGGAGCCGTCGTGACAGAAGGAGACCCTAGGGGCACCAGGTGTTGCGGTGTGCCCAAATCCGGACCAGGTACAACTACCTGCTGGAGGGGTTCGGTCCCAGAATGGAGGACTGGGTCCGAGCACGGTGCAGGAGTCTATCCCTGAGCCATCAAACCGGAGGCCCGAGCTTCTTTAGGAAGTCGAGGCCGCACCCAGAAAAACTGAATTAGTCCTTACCGGTAGTTCCTTTTCTTGGAGCCTTCCACGACAGTATTGGAGGATGTCGTCCACGCCCTATTGGGGACAGGAACACAGAGAGGTCAAAAGCCCCTCCCCTTCCTCAGTACTCCAGTGTTTACCAAGATCACCCTTAGCCATGGATTACCTGATACAAACTGGAGTCAACCACCAACAAGGGGGGGGGGAACTGATGCTGTCGTGGAAGGCTCCAAGAAAAGGAATTACCGATAAGGACTAATTCCGTTTTCTCCATTCGCCTTCCACGACAGCATTGGAGGAATACCACCGATACTCCTCAGGGTGGGACTATTGCCTGTAGGACTTTCCTACCAAAGGACAGATCCCGACTGAAGGACAGATCTAACCTAAAGTGGCGAGAAAAAGTGAGGAGAGACTACCACGTAGCCGCTCTGCAAATCAGCTCCGATGAAGCTCCAGCCTGCTCCACCCAGGACATAGAAACAGCCCGAGTTGAAGGAGCCTTCAACCCCACCGGAGGAGCAAGGACCGGAGCGACGTAGGCCTCACAGATCACCTTCGTGATCCAGGAAGCGATGGTAGCCTAGGAAGTCTTCTTCCCTGTATTTTTCCCAAAATGCGGAACAAAACAGGTTCTGATCTAACCTCCAGGAAGCAGTCTCTCGGAGGTAGTGGAGGACAGTCCGACGAACATCAAAGGAGTGAAACACGGCCTCAGCTGCATTAGCAGGAGATTGACCAAATGAAGGTAGAACCACAACCTGGGACCGATGGAAAGCCGACACAACTTTCGGAAGAATAGATGAATGCAACCGAAGTGTAATGCGAACAACGGACACCATGAGGCACGGAACCCGGACAGAGAGTACCTGCAGTTCTCCAACTCTGGAGCAGAAGTGATGGCCACCAAAAACGCCACCTTGTGAGAGAGACGTAAGGGATGCAGCTGGCAAGGGTGCAAAGGGACTTCGAGTAAACCCGTGGAGAACAATCTTCAAATCCCAGGGAGGGACAGGAGGCCGAACCGGGGACGCCGCCCCCAAGCAGAAGTAAAAAACCGCTTGAGCCATCAATGGGAAGCAAGATTCTGGGCAAAACTGCCCCAAGTGCCGACACCTGGACTTAGAGTGCTCGGCCGAAGCCCCAAATCAAAGCCACGCTGCAAAAACCCAAGAGTTGGGCCACATTAGGATGATGCATGGCCGGGATGGAAGGAGCACACCAGGACAGAAACCGATTCCAGCCCTCCCGTAAATAGCGTGCGACACAGGCAGCCTGCCCTGCCGAAGCGTGCGGATCACTGCCTGGGAGAGACCCTTGGTCCTCAGGATCCCGGCCGCAACAGCCAGGCCGCCAGATAGAGCCACTGAAGGCCCGGGTGAAAAAGGACCCTGGGACAGAAGGTCGAGACAGTGGGGCAACCTAATCAATCCCTCCAGGCCCAGGTCTCGGATGGCGTCGTACCACGCCTATTTGGGCCTCAGGGGAGCCACCAGGATAGTCGACACCCCCTCCGCCCGAATCTTTTGCAACGCCTTGGGAAGTAGCGGGATTGGAGGAAATGCATACACCAAACGGAAGGCCCAGGGATGAGCAAAGGCAACCAGCCCCCCGTCAGGGAGAAAAGGGGCGGCACCTTTTGTATTCGAGCCCGAAGCAAACAGGTCGAATAAAGGGACACCCCACCTGTCCGTAAGAGAGGAAATACATCCGGATGGAGGCACCATTCTCCTGGGTGGACCTCCGTGCAGCTCAAGAAATCTGCCTGTACATTGACCATTCCCTTCAGATGAACTGCCGAGGAGGAGAGAAGATGGTGTACTGCCCACGAAGTTCAGACTTGCCAGCCCCTGCTGTAAGCCTCGAGTACCGCCTTGGTGCCGCAAGAAGGCAACCGTAGTCACGTTGTCCGACAGGATCTTGACATGATGACCCCGGAGAACATGAGCTGCGCATGAAGCACTTCTTCCACTGCCAGAAGTTCCCGGAAGTTTGAAGACTGGCGACTGACCGAGCGACTCCAAATCCACTGGAACGGTGTGCAATCCACCATCGCGCCCCAACCGGGACTGCTGGCAGCAGTGGGAACGGAGGTCACAGGAGCCTGCAGCCATGCCACCCTCGTCCGAAGGTGTCCGGGATTCATCCAGGAAAGCGAGGTGACCATCCGCCCCGGGTTCCGGACCCGCGAGTTTAAGGAATCCTGACGTCTGACCCAGGAACTCAGTATGTGTTCCCAGAGCAGACTGGAAGGAGCCTGAGCCCATGCTACCGACTGAATGCAGGCCGACATGGCCTCTCAAAAGCTGATGTGCCGCAGGAAGGAACGAGGCCTGTCTGGAGGAGGCCAGCAAGACTCCCAAGAATTGACGACGGGTTGCCGGCACCCGTTCCGATTCCCAAAGATTGGGCACCCACCCCAGAGACTGAAGAATCTCCAACGTTTTGGAGACCAGGGTGCGCAGAACCACTGCCGAAGGAGCAACCACCAACATGTCGTCTAAATAGGGAAGCACACATATCCCCTGGGTCTGGATGAATGCGATCACTTCCACCATGAGTTTGGTAAACTCTGGGGGCCTACGAAAACTCGAAGGGCAGTACATTAAACCGATAATGGACCTTCCCGCCTGCGAATCGCAGAAAGCGCTTGTGGGACGGGTGAATGGGGACATGATAATACGCGTTCTGGAGGTCCACAAACAACCTGGAGTAATGCCCCTGTCCCTCCTCTCCAGGAGGAAATGGGGACCCCACACCCGAATCCAACAGGTCTCACAGACCCGACAAGAAAAAATGTGCGAGAGTCCCCCTGAGGAAGCGAGGGGACTCGAAGACACGGAGGGGCTGGCTCTCGAATTCCAAGTGGAGACCCTCCCAAATGGTTGAGAGGATCCAAGGGCACGAGGAGATTGCTTGCCACTGTGGCAGAAACCGCAGGAGCTGCCCCGCAATGGGGAAGGCGGCATTGTTTAGGGGGCGGCTGGTGATGCCGCTGCTGGGGGAGCAAGATATTACGGGTCTTGGCCCCTTCTTGGAATGCCCAGCGACCAGACTTACCCTTCCCTTTAGACTGGGAGGGTTGGCTGCGCTCAGGCCGAAAGGACTGCCTCCGAAAGGGCTTCTGTTCCGGGAGACAGATTTTCCGGTCTGACACCTTTCCCAGGATGTCATCCAATGCCGGACCAAAGACAAAAGACCTTTTGAAAGGGGAGGCCACACAGCTGGAGCTTAGACGTGACCTACCCATTCCACAAAGTAAGCCACACTGCCCTGTGAGCTGTGTTAGCCAACACTGCGCACCTGGCTCCAATGCGGATCGACTCAGCAAAGGCATCGGTCAGGAAGCCTTAGCACGTCTCAGAAGTGGAATGGAGTCCAAAGCTCCTCCCTGGGAGTGCCCTGCAGGATGAATTCTCCCAGCTGGGTGATCCACTTAAAGAGAGACGTGTTTAAAAGCCTCACCCAACGGCTAGTGGCCCACAGTCGCCAGAGCACGGGGCCTGTCAAGGGGATAGCTTGCAGCCATCATGTGTCACCTATACATAATGCCTTGGATGCTGTACAGCTTAGGATTGAACCCACAGCCACGGCTGGGTACATGAGGCATGGTGCAGGTGATTAACTGCTACATGGTTGCTGCCAGAGCAGCCCCACACATGTAGAGGAAATGTTCACCTTTAAAGACATAGCTGCCGCCTCCTAGGAGTTTTTGAGGACACTCTCCATCTTACGATCGAGGGGGTCCTTCAACTGGGAGGAATCTTCAAAAGGCAACGCGGACTTGTATGCTACCTTGGCCACCTGGATGTCCACCTTCAAGACCTCCCAGACAAAGTCATCGCCCTCCAGTCCACTCGGATGGGGCGAGCAGCCGATGTTTTGAAGACTCCCACTCCCGGCGGATGAGAACCTGGATGACCTCATGGACAGGGAAGCCCAACTGCCGCTTAGCCTTTAGGCCTCTCAACATTTAGTCCTGCACAGAAGAAGGGGGTTCCACCACCTCTACCCCATGGTACTGTGGACAGTGTCCACCAAATCACCCATGGACTCCGTGGAAAAATAGTGTCCAGATTCTCGTGTCTGGACAGAGGCAACAGAGGCAATATCCTCGCTGTCCTCTGATGCTGAGCTCTGGCCAGCCTCCATGAGATCCACAGAGTTACAATCCTGGAGCTTCCTCTCTTTCGGAGGGGAAGGCCTGGAAGCTGCAGCAAAAACCGGCAGTGCCGAGATAGAAGCCTGCACCTCTCCCCAATGGATTGGAGCTCCTCAAGCAGGGACAGGAATCCATCCTGACAACCCTGTCAGTCATGGCCGACACCTTTTTGTAGGAAGAGGGAAGTTTGTGCCGCAGCCACATTTCCTGGACAGGATTTTGCTCCCTTTCACAGGTGGCCCTCGTCTCCCTATAGAAAAAAAGGGAAGAGAAGGGGGTCCCTGTGGGAGTGCAGGGCCTAAATAACTCTACCCCTTGTGACCACCCCCAGAAACACTTACATGAGCTGGGGGAACGCTGGGCTCTGCAGAAGCAAGAGGTGGAAGCCTATCACCCTCCATGTTTCAGGGACCAGCCTTAACTGGGTGTAGCTTCCGGCGGGTACTTGTCCAGAAGTACCGTGCCCCCAACGAGGAACACCTGTTCCCTCCCTCCTTCTGGTCACCGGCCGCAGGCAGTAGTGCGCGATAGGCCTGCTGGGTTCCCTGGAGCCGCACCCAGTCTGTACAGGAGCCACCGCCCGAAACAGGAAGTGCCCCGCCCGAAACAGGAAGTGCCATCCAGGAACCTCTGATGCATGCCTCAGGGACCGCAGCTGGAGGAGGGAGACGCCGGAGAGCTGAACAGGCCTTCCGCGCTGCAATACACGGCCTGCTTTGCCCCGTAGGACGCAGGAAGGCCGGATGGTCCCACCATGGGAGCCCCGAGGAGGAGGCCGCCCCCAACGTCCATCCTGGCCCGGCTGTAAGTACACCCCAATGCTGCCTCTGCCGGCCTGACAGCACTGGAACCTCTCCATGCCCCAAGGGGGACAGGAAGACACTGGAGTACTGAGGAAGGGGAGGGGCTTTTAACCTCTCTGTGTTCCTGTCCCCCAATAGGGCATGGACGACATCCTCCAATGCTGTCGTGGAAGGCGAATGGAGAAAAGGCACCGTAGAGGATCCCGAAGACTAGAGAGGGGTCACTCAGATAGGATCCATGGGAGCTGGCTTCAGGCTCGGTATGCAGAGGCACTGAGGGAGACAGGAGAGAGCGCAGGAAGGGACCGGACAGGAACAGCAGGCATTCCACCGAGGGACCCAAGTGCGGCATCTTAAAGGGAACCTGTCACCTAATCTATGGCCCCTAAACTATCACTACCTGCCCCTACAGACCCTAACTAGCTCCCTAACCATCCCTGGCTGACGTAATATGGCTTTATATAAGGTGAAATAAACACTTTATAAACTTACATGATCAGTGCCAGTGGGGCGTTTTTGTCTGCAGGGCGGGGTCCCCAGAGCCGCGCTCCCCCCGCCTCGCTCCCTTCCTAACGCCCTAATGGGCGGCATTATCGATTTGAAGAGCGGGGAAGCCCATTGGAATCTTCCCGCCCCGCTCTTCATGACGCGGCCGGAGACCGCGTCATTTCCGGGTCCGCGCATGCGTAGTGCGCCTGGTGAAGCTGACCGGAATCGCAGCGTCGCTAGGCAACGACCGGCGTCTTCGGAAGGTGAGTATCGGCGGCCCCCCCCCCTCCCAAACCAGCCCATATATATGTGTGTGTAATCCACATGTACATATGGATTACACACACACATATATACATTCACTTTGATTAGGCACATTTCATATGTGCATCTATATATATATATAGATGCACATATATATAGTTAGATTATATATATGTGTGTGTGTGCATGTATATATCTGTGTGTGTGTGTGTGCATGTATATATATGTGTGTGTGCATGTATTATTATTGTGTGTGGTGCATATATATATGTGTGTGTGTTTGTGTGTGTGCATGTATATATATGTGTGTGTGTGTGTGCATGTATATATATGTATATATATATATATATGTGTGTGTGTGTGTGTGTTAGTGTATGTGTGTGTGTTTGTGTGTGTGCATGTATATATATGTGTTGTGTGTGTGCATGTATATTATATATATATATATATGTGTGTGTGTGTGCATATATATATGTGTGTGTGTGTGTGCATGTATATATTGTGTGTGTGTGCATGTTATATATTATATGTGTGTGTGTGCATGTATATATATTATGTGTGTGTGTGTTTGTGTGTGTGCATGTATATATATGTGTGTGTGTCATGTATATATATATGTGTGTGATGTATATATATGTTGTGTGTGTGTGTGCATGTATATATATGTGTGTGTGTGCATGTATATATATATATGTGTGTGTGTGCATGTGTAATATATATATTGTGTGTGTGTGTGTGCATGTATATATATATGTGTGTGTGTGTGTGCATGTATATATATATGTGTGTGTGTGCATGTATATATTGTGTGTGTGTGCATGTATATATATATATGTGTGTGTGTGTGTGTGCAAAATATATGTGTGTGTGTGTTTTGTGTGGTGTGCATGTATATATATGTGTGTGTGTGTGCATGTATATATATATTATATATGTGTGTGTGTGTGTGCATGTATATATATGTGTGTGTGTGTGTGTGTGCATGTATATATATATGTGTGTGTGTGTGTGTGCATGTTATATATATGTGTGTGTGTGTGTGTGCATGTTATATATGTGTGTGTGTGTGTGTGTGCATGTGTATATATATGTGTGTGTGTGGTGTGATGTATATAGTGTGTGTGTGCATGTATATATATATGTGTGGTGTGTGCATGTATATATATGTGTATATTTTGTGTTGTGTGTGTGTATATATATGTGTGTGTGTGCATGTATATATAATGTGTGTGTGTGCATGTGTATATATATATATGTGTGTGTGTGTGTGCATGTGGTGTGTGATGATATATATATAATATGTTGTTGTGTGTGTGCATGTATATATATATTATATATATATGTGTGTGTGTGTGCATGATATATATATATATGGTTGTGTGATGTATATATATATATATATATATATATATATTCATATAATATATATATTATTATAATGTGTGTGTGTGTGCACACATATATATGCACACACACAAATATATATATTTGCATGTATATGTGCAAACACATATATATAATATATATATATATATATATATATACATATATATATATGTGTACATAATATATATATATATATATAATATAAAATCTATATATATATATATATAAATAATCCAATATCTATTGTATGTATACAGAGTATATATACATGGTGCATCTATAGATATGGTGAATATATAATATATATATATCTATCTAAGTGTATAGATGCATCATATCTCTAGATGCGTCATATATATACTGTATATATAAAGTGGATGCAGCTAATATATAGTGTGTATATATATATATATATATATATATATATATATATATATATATATATGATCCATCTACTGTATATATACAGTATATATATACAGTATATATGGTGCATCTATAGATATGATAAGCCTCAATATATATATATATATAACACACAAAGTGTATAGAGGCATCACATATATACTGTATATATACAGTAGATGCATAATCTATATTA
>JARQOC010002331.1:22500-26759 GCA_033576535.1 Allobates femoralis
AGGTCCAGGAACAGGATATACAAAGGAATTCAGGCAGACAGATCCAGGAACATGGGCAGGTCAGTTTAGGAATGCAGGCTGGTCAGATCCAGGAAACTCAGGCAGGGTTGGTACTGGAATACTAGGCTGGACACTTTCAGGAACACAGGAGACCTATACAAGGCACTCCTGTTTAAGCTGGGTCAACACTAGATATGGGACAAGAACTAGATATGGGCCCGATGCTATCGCATCAGGAGGTGCGGACTCTCTGCCATGGTTGCTCTTTGGCCCCCCTGTGCTTTCTTTCATCCTCTTCTTAGGCGCTCTTTGGCCCCCCCCGTGTGGTCTCTCTGCTCCCTGTGCCGTCTCTCTGCCTTCCCGTGCACACTTTCTGCCCCCCATGCATGCTCTCTGACCCCCTGTGCTGTCTCTCATCCCCCTATAGGCGCTCTTTTCCCCCCCATGTGGTCTCTCTGCACCCTGTGCCGTCTTTCTGCCCTCCTGTGCACAATTTCTGCCCCCATGCACGCTTTCTGCCCCCCTGTGCTGTCTCTCATCCCCACTATAGATAGGCGCTCTTTGCCCCTCCTGTGTGGTCTCTGTGCCCCCTGTGCTGTCTCTCTGCCCTCCATGAACACTTTCTGCCCTCACGTATGCTCTCTGCCCCCCTGTGCTGTCTCTCTGCCACCCCGCTATGTCTCTCTGCCCCCGTGTGGTCGCTCTTTGGTCCCCTTGTGCTGTCTCTCTGCCCCCCTGTTCTGTCTCTCTGCCCCAATCTGTGATTGTTCTGTGGCCATCCCAAGTGGTCTCTCTCTGCGCCCCCCTATGGTCGCTTTCTGCCCCTCCTGTGGTTACTCTGCCCCCCCGTGGTCGCTCCCTGCCCCCCCCCCCCCTGTAGTCGCTCTCTGCTCCCCTTCTTTGCTTCCCCCATGCGGGAGGCTGGGGGGGGAAAAGAGTGAGCAGCACACTCACCCCTGCTTGGTCCTAGCTTCCAGCAGCCCTCTCACTCCTGCCCGGTCTAAGCTCCCTGCAGCCCGCTCACCTGCACCCGGTCCCAGCTCACTGCAGCCCACTCGCCCCCCAGTGGTGGCTCGCTGGCCCCCTGTGCTATCTCTCTGCCCCAACCTGTGGTTGCTCTCTGGCCGTCCCAAGTGGTCTCTCCCCCCCGTGCTTTCTCTCTGTCCCCATGAGTGCTCTCTGCCACTCCATTTCTGCCCCCCCGCTGTGCTGCCTCTCTGCCCCCACTGTGCCGCCTCTCTATCCCCCATGCTCTCTCTCTGCCTCCTTGCATGCTCTCTGCCCCCCTGTGTTGTCTCTCTGGCCCCCTACTGTGGTCTCTCTTTGGCCCCCCCATGCTGTGTCTCTGCCCTCCGTGCTGTCTCTGCCCCCCCTATGCATGCTCTCTGCTCTCTCCTTTTGCCCTCTCTGCCCCCCATATGTTGCCTCGTGGCCTCCTCATGCTGTCTCTCTGCCTCTGAGCATGCTCTCTGTCCCCCATGCATGCTCTCTGCCCTACTGTGCTGTCTCTCTGCCTCCATGTGCTATCTCTCTGGCCTCCCCATGTGGTCACTCTTTGACACCCCCTGTACTGTCTCTTGCCCTGCCATGGCTCTTTGGCCCCCTTGTGCTGTCTCTCACCCCCCATAGGCGCTCTTTGGCCCTCCTGTGTGGTCTCTCTGCCCCCTGCGTCCTCCCCCTTGCACACTTTCTGCCCCCAATGCATGCTCTCTGCCCCCTGTGTTTTCTTTCTGACCCCCTCCTGTGGTCGCACTTTGGCCCCCCTGTGCTGTCTCTCTGCCCCCTGTGGTCGCTCTTTGGCCCAGTTGTGCTGTCTCTGCCCCCTGTGCTGTCTCTCTGCCCCAATCTGTGGTTGCTCTCTGGCCATCCCAAGTGGTCTCTCAGCGCCCCCCTGTGGTCTTTCTCTGCCCCTCCATGGTCACTCTGCCCTCCCCTCGTGGTCGCTCTCTGCTTCCCGTCTCTGTCCCACATGCAGCAGGCTGGGTGAGTGAGTCGGCAGCGCACTCACCCCCGCCCGATCCCAGCTTTGAACAGCCCACTCACCTCTGCCCAGTCTCAGCTCATCGCAGCCCGCTTACCCCCAGTTGTTCCCAGTTCATCGCAGCCAGCTCACCCTCACCCAGTCCCAGCTCCCTGCAGCCCGCTCACCCTCATCAGTCCCAGTACCCAGCAGCTTGCTCACCCCCAACTGGTCCCAGCTCCCTGTAGCCCACTCACCCCTACCTGGTCCCAGATCCCTGCAGCCCACTCACACCCACCCGGTCCCAGCTAATCGCAGTCTGCTCACCCAGTCCCAGCTCCCGGCAGCTTGCTCACCCCCGCCTGGTCCCAGCTCCCTGCAGCCCACTCACCTCCGCCTGGTCCCAGCTCCCAGCAGCCCGATCACCTCTGCCTAGTCCCAGATCCCAGCAGCCCACTCACCCACCATCCAGTTCCAGCTCTCAGCATCCTGCTCACCCCCGCCCTGTCCCAGCTCCCAGCAGCATGCTCACAGCTGCCTGGTCCCAGCAGCCCACTCGCCCTCATCCAGTCCCAGCTCCCAGTAGCCCGCTCAACCCTGCCTGGTCCCAGCTCCCAGCAGCCCGCTCACCCTCGTCCAGTCCCAGCTACCAGCAGCCCGCTCATCCCCGCCCTGTCCCAGCAGCCCGCTCACCCCCACCCTGTCCCAGTTCCCAGCAGCCCACTCAATCTGCAGCCCGCCACATGAGACCGAGCCCAGGAGGGGCCAGAGAGTGACCACAGGCGGGGGAATAGAGCAACCACAGGGGTGCAGGGAGCAACCGTGGGTGGGGGTGGTGTGGACAGGACTGGGGTGGATGCGTGGACCAAGGTATGGGGGCTGCAAGGAGAGTGGATTGAACGGGAGTGGGAGTGTGGTCCGTGGTGAGGGGGCTGTGGGCGGTGGTGGGAGTGTGGACTGGGTGAGGGGACTGCAGTAAGCATGGATCAGGCAGGGATGGGAGATTTGCAATAATTGGGGACCCCGTTGGAGCTTTCGCATCGGGGCCCATGAGTTTAAAATTACGCCACTGGTTGTAGAAATCCTCTAAATAAGAATATATATAATGACACTAGGGTGATAGCTCAGTGGAACCAAGATACAAGCGGTATTCAGGAAAAAATGGGATTGTGCCTAGTGATTCTATGTCCCTGCAGATGCAGGGCTGAATAGGGAGGGACTTTGAGGACGGAATGGCGGGGGGAGGACGGCGTGGCAGGGGGAGGAGGATGGGGGGTACAGGTAGGGGGAGGACGGAGTGACGGGGGAGGAGGGAGGATGGAGTGGCAGGGGGGAGAAGGAGGACAGAGGAGGTAGCAGCGGGTGGGGGAGGATGGAGCGGCACAGGCAGGGGAGGACGGAGCGCAGAGCGGCGGGTGAGAGGAGGACGGAGGATGAAGTGGAGGGTTGGGGGAGGATGGAGCAGCACAGGCAGGGGAGGACGGAGGATGGAGTGGCGCAGGGGAGGAGGACAAAGGAAGGGGGAGGAAGCAGTGGGGTGGGGGAGGATGGAGCAGCACAGGCAGGGGGAGGACGGAGGATGCAGTGGGAGAGGTGAGGAGGACAAAGGAAGGAGGAGGAAGCGGTGGGGGACCATAGAGCGGCGGGGGAGAGGAGGATGGAGGATGAAGCGGCGGGTGGGGGAGGCTGGAGCAGCACAGGCAGGGGGAGGATGGAGTGTCGGAGAGGAGGAGGACAAAGAAAGGAGTAGGAAGCGGTAGGGGAGGATGGAGCGGCACAGGCAGGGGGAGGATGGAGCACAGAGCGGCGGGGGAGGAGGATGAAGCGGTGGGGTAGGGGAGGACAGGTCAGCACAGGCAGGGGGAGGACGGAGGATGGAGTGTCGGAGGTGAAGAGGACAAAGGAAGGAGGAGGAAGCGGTGGGTGGGGGAGGATGCAGCGGCACAGACAGGGGGAGGATGGAGCGGCAGGGGAAAGACGGAGCACAGGGCGCCGGGGAGAGGAGCATGGAGGACAAAGCGGCGGGGTGGGGGAGGCCGGGGCAGCACAGGCAGGGGGAGGACGGAGGATGGAGTGGCGGAGGGGAGGAGGACAAAGGAAGGAGGAGGAAGCGGTGGGGCGGGGGAGGATGGAGCGGCACAGGCAGAGTGAGGACGGAGCGGCAGGGAGAGGACGGAGAACAGAGTGGCGGGGGAGAGGAGGACGGAGCATGAAGCAGCAGGGTGAGGGAGGGCAGAGCAGCACGGGCAGGGGGAGGACGGAGGATGGAGTGGCGGAGGGGAGGAGGACAAAGGAAGGA
>JARQOC010002332.1:0-26746 GCA_033576535.1 Allobates femoralis
GGAGGATCCTTTATCAGAATATCCCAATGCCACTGCGTATGAGAGAGGAGGAAACAGACTGGATGGATAATGTACAGGACTGGAGGAGACAGTTTTTTCTGATCATCATAATGGGAGACCCAGACAATGGGGTTTAGGGCGCTGCCCTCCGGAGGTCACACTAGGTACTACAAGTTTGTAGCACCGCCTCCTCCGCTTATAAACCCCCACCGTAGGAGACATCCTCAGTTTTAAACTTAGTGTGCTCGGAGGATCACGCTTTGCTTGCACTTCACTGCATTCTCACAGCTTACGTGATGGCGTATGAAGACAAGGTAAAATGGTCCCGCTCGGGACCCCCGACAGCCTCCCCGCTCACCCTCTGCGGAACACGCTGGTGGAGGTACCGGAGGGCTTTTAGCCTGGACACTTCAGTGTTCTCCCGGTACGCTGTCGCGCTCCTTCCTTTCCATCCCTCCATGGAGGCTCTGGTAAGGGGGAGCCTGGAGCCTTGCACAGCTCCGCTCCGTCCGAGGCCTCCCTAAATGGTGCTTACAGACCGGACGGAGCCAGCCCAGTCCGAGGCCTCCCTAAATGGTGCTTACACTCCGGACTGGTGCTGTACCCCCGTCCGAGGCCTCCCTAAAGGTGCTTACAGACCGGACCGGCACTGAGGCACCTGGTGTGTCTCCTGTGTGCCTGGGGGTAGTGTCTGTCACTGTGGTGTCATGACACTCAGACCGCGCGGTTACCCTCGGGTCCGCGGTTCTGGCGGTGACCCTGTGCTGGGGTCTCCCTGGCTGACCGCCCTGTGTGTCACAGGGGCTGAGGCTGCAGACTGCGAGTGTTTTGATGTGTACATGCAGTCTGAGAGTGTGTGTGGTGATATTCACACTCTTTTCCCGCGCTGCGGGCTCCGGCACCTCCATTGCTGAGGCAGTCTGGAGGAGGAGGAGGCAGCCCTTATGGTGACATCACCGCTGGGCGTGTTGTGTGTTCTTCCCGCGTGTTCCTGGCTCCGCCCACATCTTCACTGTCGGCGGCCATCTTCTCCCTCACTTCCCGGCTGGGATCTGGCTGCAGCGCGTGTCTGCACTTGCAAGGGAGACCGGAACTCGCGGAGGTCACACACACTCACCGCTTCCTCCTACCGCTTTACTGCGGTCGGTAAGCCACCGGGATTCCCGGGTTGTTTGTGAACTTTGGCTTATATTCCCCTCACTGTGGAGATGTCCTCAGTTGGGAAGCATGCTGCTAAGGCGGCAGTGGTCACCGTTTCCTGCGCTACATGCAACGGGACACTGGTGGAGGGGTCCTGCAATAACTGCGGACGCCCAGAGGCCCGGTCTGCTACTACTGAGTCTGCAAATCCGGGATTACTCCCTGAGGTTCAGGTGATCCCAGGGCCATGGGAAACGCAGAATAAGATCAATGAATCTCTGCTGTCCCAGATGTCCTCCATGTCGCAAACCCTGGAGGCACTGCATAGGAGACTGGAGAACCCAGCTACTCCTCCTAGTTACCCCCGGGTGTCTCTTACTTCTGCTGTAAGACCCCCTAAGCGAGCCCGTGAGGCTTCTCCTGAGCTCCAGACTCTCTCTGAGGAGGAGCGTTCCTCTGATGGTGAGGAAGATGATGGGGGTTCTACTCTTGGGTCTATGTCTGAACCTCCAGATGGGGTGGAGGATCTGGTGTCCTCCATCAATGAGACATTGCGTCTTGTCACTCCTCCTGAGGAGGTGACTGTACACCCCAAGGAGATATACCAATGGCTGCGGCCAGAGGCTAGACCAAGTGGCTCCTTCATGGACCACACTAATTTCGGAAGGGTGATTAAAGCTCCCAGGTTGCATCCTGGGCGGCGTTATGTCCGTAAAACTAAGGACAATCGCTTTCCCTTTCCCCAGGAGGCGCTCCAGGAATGGTCGCAGTCTCCCAAGGTGGATGCTTCCATGACTAGGATTGCTGCGCGCTCCTTGTTTTCTGCCTCTGATAGCTCCTCATTGAAGGATGCTACTGATAGACAGGTCGAGCAACTCGCCAAGTCTTCATATGAGGCTGTGGGGTCCTCGTTTGCCCCTAATTTTGCCGCAGTCTGGACCCTACAAGCGATTACTATCTGTTTGGATGGTATCACTGATCTAGCTAGGTCCAGTCCAGAGGTCCTGGCTCTCACTGAGAGAGCAAGGGCCTATGCGGACTATGCCAGGACGGCATCTTTGGAAACTGCCACTCGCTCTGCTGTGGCCTCGGCCAATGCAATTGCGATCCGCAGGCTGTTGTGGCTGCGTCTTTGGGACTCAGATGCCACATCTAAGAAGATTTTACAAAATCTTCCGTTCGCTGGTGACAGGCTTTTTGGCACCGAACTGGACAAATTGATAAAGGATTCTGCTGAGTCTAAGATACCGCAGAATAAGCCTAAGCCACGGTACACCGTGAAAAGGAACCCTAAGCAGTGGTCCTTTCGCTCCGGTTCACAGTCATCAACGGCGTCCACTCGCTCAGACCGAGGGGGCAAGCCTGCTACTCAGTGGCGTTCCAAGAGTCGTCAGAAGAAGCCGGCGGGGGCAGCGGCTGCCACCCCCAAGCCCGCCTCGACATGACTCGCTCTCTCATCCTGCCTCCCCACAGGTGGGGGGCCGCCTGTCCCGCTTTCAGGACCAGTGGCTCCTTCACATTCAAGATCAGTGGGTTCGAGACGTAGTCTCAAGAGGTTACAGGATAGAGCTGACGTCACAACCAATACACCGATTCCATCGGTCGGTTCCATCCCCAGAAAAGGCTCAGGCTTTTCACCTGGTGTTGGAGGGACTCCGCAGAGACGGAGTGGTGGTCCCTGTGCCCACGGAAGAGAGGTTCAGGGGTTTTTACTCCAACCTCTTTATTGTCCCAAAGAAGGACGGCTCTTTTCGCCCGGTGTTGGACCTCAAGTTGTTCAACCGGCACGTGTTGGTTCGGAAGTTCCGCATGGAATCCCTGCGCTCAGTGATCGCAGCTGTGTCACAGGGAGACTTCCTAGCGTCCATCGATATCAGGGACGCTTACCTTCACGTCCCCATTGCACCAGCTCATCAGCGCTGGTTGAGATTCGCAGTGGGGGAAGAGCACTTCCAATTTGTGGCACTGCCGTTCGGGCTAGCCTCAGCACCACGGGTGTTCACAAAGGTGATGGCCTCCATGATGGCTCTCCTGCATGCGCAGGGACACGCCGTCATACCCTATTTGGACGACCTGTTGGTCAGGGCGCCATCGGAAGACCTTTGTCGGGTGAGCCTGGAGGTGACCATGAAGTCCCTGGAACGGTTCGGGTGGCTTATCAACATTCAAAAGTCGACCCTGGTTCCGACCCAGTCATTGACATATCTGGGCATGGACTTCCACACGGACTCGGCCCTGGTGTCCCTACCTCAAGCCAAGCAGCTTGCGATCCAATCAGGAGTGCAGAATGTCCTCCTGTCTCCACAGTCATCCCTACGGGTATTGATGAGACTGGTGGGTCGCATGGTAGCGGCGATAGAGGCGGTGCCGTTCGCACAATTTCGCCTCCGTCCTCTCCAGCTGGAGATTCTTCGCAGATGGGACAAGAGGACGATTTCTTTGAATCGGCTGGTGACGCTGTCACAACCAACCAGGGATTCCCTACAGTGGTGGCTACAGCCACATCATCTGGCACGGGGACGGTCCTTCCTAACACCGTCATGGTTAGTGGTGACCACCGACGCCAGTCTGAAGGGCTGGGGAGCGGTGTTCTTGCACCACAGGGCTCAAGGCCTCTGGACTCAGTCGGAGTCGGCGTTGCAGATCAACGTGCTGGAGATCAAGGCGGTCTATCTGGCGCTCCTGGCGTTTCAGAAATTCCTGTCAGGACAACCCATTCGGGTACAGTCCGACAATGCGACGGCCGTCGCCTACATAAATCATCAGGGAGGGACCAGAAGTGCTCAGGCCCTCACCGAAGTCCACCGCATTCTAGCTTGGGTGGAGGAAAACGGCTGCCTGATCTCCGCAGTTCACATCCCAGGGGTCGAGAACTGGGAGGCCGACTATCTGAGCCGACAGGGGATGGACGCCGGAGAGTGGTCCCTTCATCCAGACGTCTTCCGGGACATCTGCGGCAGATGGGGCACTCCGGACGTGGATCTGATGGCCTCACGGCTAAATCATCAGGTGCCCCAATACGTGGCGAGATCATGGGATCCTCAGTCTCTGGGGGCGGATGCCCTGATCCTGAGTTGGTCCAGCTTCCAGCTGCCATATGTGTTCCCGCCTCTAGCTCTGATTCCCAGGGTCCTGTGGAAGATCAGGACGGAATGCAGAGTAGCCATTCTAGTGGCTCCAGATTGGCCCAGGAGGTCCTGGTACCCGGACCTGTGGCAACTGTCAGGCGGACACCGGTGGGCTCTTCCAGAGCGCGCAGATCTTCTCGCGCAAGGCCCATTCTTCCACCTCAATTCCAGGGCCCTCAGATTGACTGCATGGCTCTTGAGGCCTGGCTGCTGACATCCAGAGGTTTCTCTCCTACAGTGGTTGCCACTATGAATCGGGCAAGGAAACCCGTTTCCAGGAAGATATACCACAGAACGTGGAAAATCTTTTTTACCTGGTGTGCCTCTGGTGGTCACTCACCGTGGCCGTTGTCTATCCCGACATTGTTGGCCTTCCTACAGTCGGGTTTGGAGTTGGGATTATCCCTTGGCTCTCTGAAAGGTCAAGTATCAGCACTTTCCGTGCTATTTGACAGGCGCTTGGCGCTCCTCCCGAAGGTCCGCCAATTTCTGCAAGGGGTGTCTCGGGTGGTTCCGCCCTACAGGCGGCCCCTGGACCCTTGGGATCTCAACATGGTCCTGGCGGCTCTGCAGAAACCGCCGTTTGAGCCACTGAGAGACATCTCTCTCTCTCGTCTGTCCCAGAAGGTGGTCTTTCTGGTGGCGATTACGTCTCTGAGAAGGGTCTCAGAATTGGCTGCACTTTCGTGCAAGTCACCCTTTCTGGTGGTTCACCAGGACAAGGTGGTGTTGCGCCCACGGCCTGAATTTTTGCCGAAGGTGGTTTCAACATTCCACTTGAACCAGGAGATTGTTCTCCCATCATTTTGCCCCGCTCCCGTTCATCAGGTTGAGCGCGACCTCCATACTCTGGATCTCGTGAGAGCTGTACGCATTTATGTGTCCAGGACCGCCTCCTTTAGGAGTTCGGATTCCTTATTTGTCCTCACGATGGGTCGCTGTAAGGGGTCCGCGGCTTCAAAGTCGACCTTGGCCAGATGGATCAAGGCTCCCATTCAGGAGGCTTACCGGTCTTCTGGTTTGCCTATCCCGGTGGGTTTGAAGGCACACTCTACTAGAGCTGTAGGTGCCTCTTGGGCCTTGCGACATCGAGCTTCTGCTCTACAGGTGTGTCAAGCGGCCACTTGGTCCAGCCTGCACACTTTCTCTAAGCACTATATGGTGCATGCCCATGCCTCTGCGGATGCGAGTTTGGGCAGGCGGGTTCTCCAGGCGGCGGTTGCCCACCTTTAAAAGGGAACCATGTGTTATCCGTCTTGTTGAGGAACTCTTCCCGCCCTGGGGTATTGCTTTAGGACATCCCCATTGTCTGGGTCTCCCATTATGATGATCAGAAAAAAGAGAATTTTGTTTACGTACCGTAAATTCTTTTTTCTTGAATCATCAATGGGAGACCCAGCACCCACCCAGTTGTTCCGTTGCATGTTTGCATTTGATCTGTTCTCTGTTGAGACAGTGTTTCCGGGTTGTTACACCGTCTGTGCACGGCATTCTTCCCGATGTTTCGGGTGTGGTTTATTTCTCCTCGCAGCTTATGGACTAAACTGAGGATGTCTCCTACGGTGGGGGTTTATAAGCGGAGGAGGCGGTGCTACAAACTTGTAGTACCTAGTGTGACCTCCGGAGGGCAGCGCCCTAAACCCCATTGTCTGGGTCTCCCATTGATGATTCAAGAAAAAAGAATTTACGGTACGTAAACAAAATTCTCTTTATCCTTCACCGTAAGGAGGGGCAAGGGTCACATGTTATTGTGTTAGAAGGGAACATAAATCATTGTGAAGTTCAGGCCATCCTGCACTGTAGGGAGGGGGCATAGGTCACAGATCATTGTGGAGGTCGTGATTAAGGAGGCAACCCCATCTCCTAATTTTTCTTCTTTTCTATTTTCTTGCAGACACGCAAGGGATGTTTTTCTATTCGTTTGCAGGCTATCATCGCAGGCAACACTGGCTCCTGTGTCCCCTCATGCTGAATGGCTTTCAGCGATTCCTGGTTAATAAAGACAGCATTTTTATTCAAGATTATGGGGGTGCGCTCTACTGCTATAATCAGATCTTCAGTGACCTCACCTTCCACCGCAACCCCGAATCGGTCAGGAGAAACGCAGAGCACACACTGCTCGCCCGAGACGTAAAAGATGTAAGTGCCACCTGACGAGGCCCTGCTGGGTATTGTAGTGTGACATATAGTAACATGTTTCCATTGTAGCCTACAGTGATCTTAGCATTATGTCCATGGCGTCATCACTTTATCGTCAGATAGTGCACTCCCTGACAGAAGTTATGTCGCTTATCCATGTTGTGTAAATAAAAGCTTATAACCTGACGTTAAATTCATTCATTGGTTTTATACATTACTCTTTAGAAAGCTGAAACCCTCCCAAATGTTGTTTAGGTTAAGAAAATTAATTGGCATCAATACTGAAATATTGATCATTTAATGAACACAGAATGGTCAGATTTTGGCAAGACAAAAGTTTTGTCGCCCACACAAAGTAATGTGATTTTCAAACAAAAAATGAACTTAAAATACAAATATATGTTGCATAACATTGGTGAATGAAGTTGTGGTGCTATTAGAGTCATATTTAATAATTTATGTGACTTCCATGAGCTTGAAGGACAAAACCCATGCTGTTCAACAATCATTCATACAATTTATTATTGAAGTCATCAGGAATAGCAAATAATGCAGTCTTACATGCCTCCTAGAGTTCATCTAGATTCTTTGGTTTTGTCTTCCAAGCTTCCTCCTTCATCCTACCCCAAACATGCTCAATGATGTTCATGTCTGGTGATTGGGCTGAGCACCTTGATCTTTTTTGCCTAGAGGGACTTTGTTGTATGAGATAGAGCACCGTCCTGCTGCAGAATTTGACCCCTTTTATGATTTGGAATATAAGAGGTAGTTAATACTTCTTGATATATTAGGGTATTGATATTGCCTTCCACCTTGCAAATGTTTCGCACACCCCCATACTGAATGTAACCCCAGACCATGATCTTTCCACCACCAAATATATCTGTTTTCTGGATGTGTTTTGAATCCATACGGGCTCCAGTAGGTCTCCTGCAGTATTTGCAGCGGCTGTGGTGTAATTCTACTGAAGATTCATCGGAGAAATCCACCTTCTGCCACTTTTCCAGCGTCCATCTGTTTAGCAGGCTGTGGGACTTTGCAAATGCCACACTTTTTTATTTGCCTTTCGTTTAGTGCTGGCTTCTGGGCACTGATTCGACCATGGAGGCCATTTCAAGACAGAATCCTACAAACTGTTCTAGTTGACACAGGGACCTGAGGTGACCAGGCCTGTTGGAGCTCTGCTGCAGTGTAGAGAGGCTTCTTTGGATTTTCTAACTAACAAACGTTCCTCCTGAGCAGTTGTCTTGCGGGGTTTGCCGGACCTGGGCTTGTCAAACACATCTCCAGTCTCTTCAAATCTATTTTTAATTCTTTGTACTTGATGCTGACACACATTAAAGGTGCCAGCCACCTCTGCAGTGGATCTGGTCTTCAGCCTCTGGATAATCAAGGCTTTGGTCGTAGGGTGGATTTTTGGCATGTTGTCAGAACTCAAGTTGCAGTTCAAGTGAAGGTCTGCACCTTTGTATCTTCATTTACTAGACTAAGCAATTTTTTGATTTTTGCTGCATGCACCATTTGCAGGGTGTGAGATATTTATCATGCCTAATACTTGTTTTCTCTCTGCTTATTCCCTCCAAACATGTGTGTGCTTTGCTGTAAAAATGTCATATCCCTTATAATTATACGAGGTATCATTTGCAATTGTTGTGCTCTTATTAGGAAATATTTCTGCTCTGCTAGTACGCAGTCTTTGTGCTCTAGTTGATAGAATAACATATTTAGCAGCACATTTCTACTTCTATTCACTAGGTCAAGCAATTTCTGCCCCTTGATGTATGCACCGTTTGCAGGATATTTTGTGCAGTATTTGTTTTCAATCTGCCCAATGTGAATTATTATTATTATTTATTTATATAGCGCCATTAGATTCCATGGCGCTTTACATGAGGATGAGGGAGACAAGAACAAGTACACTAAATTTAGGTGATCGGGACGTACAGGTACAGGAGGGGCAGGGACCCTGTCCACGAGGGCTCACAGTCTAAGAGGGGCGGGTTAGGATACAGTAGGATGGGGGAATGTGAATGACATTTATCACCACACCTTGTGCCCAGTTGTTGGCCAATGATATTTACATATTGCAACACATTATAGATATACATTTGTACATTTTTAATTGTTTTTAGGTGTTTGTCCACAGTGTGTCTCTGTAAATTATAATAAAAAGTATTATTCTTTAATTTTGTGATCCCAATCATTATACACGTTTTCCTGTCTTTGGTCTTCTCATGGATGTTTCAAGCGTGTGATTGGTTGATGACGTTGTTGTGCCGCTCAATTCCTTATATCTATTTTTTCCATTGTTGTACACATCACCATCATGTTTCTTGGACAATATCTAATACACATGGTGTTGTTCCCTTGGCTACACATAGCACCACCATGTTTCCAAGGTAGCAATTAATGGAAAACGCATTGAAAACACATGCAAAAACGCGTTTTTGAAAAAGCACATGCGTTTTTGCATGCGTTTTCCATTAAATCCTATGGGGTAAAAACACATGCATTTCTATGCGTTTTTACTGCTAAAAACGCAAATGCAGGCAAACTCAAACTAGACTTAGATGTGAAAAGGGCAATAGGGTTGTTTTTTTTGGCTGCACATGTCGCCACCATGTTACGATGGCATCACTCAGTACATCTTACTGTTGTTTCCTTGCTAATAATCTCTACAATTACCTTTTCTGCAGTTCACCAGTGACACGACAAGAGCAGAAAGGCGGTTTTGGATGGTGTACATCCTTGCGTCCAGAGAAATCCAACACCCACAGAAGAACCACACACGATGTGACTGCATAGAGGTCTATTACATGGACACAAGAAGGTTTGCCTTAAGGATTGCTTTACCCCCATCAATGCAGTTTAACAACATCTTGCTGCTGGGCACTGAGACTGATAAAGAGCTGCTGCTTCTGGAAGGTAAAGATGGTGGCAAGGGGTGGTCAGGCCCCTCGCGGAATGTCACAGGTTAGTAATCCATTACTTATGTTTCCTTAGAGTCCGGCAAGGTTTGGAGTTTAAGCATCAATGAGGAGGCAATGCTGCAACAACAATCCTACACACCATCCCTAAACCTGCGGCAAATATCAACTGACCCGGCTCACCGCACCATCAGCCAGATGCACAGCAACCTGAACAGCATCTTATACATAGCAGGTGAGAGGACGGCAGCCCGAGGTGGAGGAGGCGCCAACGCAATGGATGTCCGCCCGGGGCAGAGGAGGCACCACAAACTAACCTTTACCTTTTCTCCACAGATGATGGTGCAGCCTATATTGAAATACACAATGAGGACCTCTACAAAGAGCTTTTTGGAACCCTCCATGGATTTAGCACTCAGGAATTGTACATTCCACGGATGATCAATCTGCGCAGTAAGGTCAGTTATGAATGGGAAGTGTCTGATCATGTGTGATTATAGATATACTAGGAATAGGCCTGATGCTATTGCATCGGGAGTGCGGTGAAATGAACATCTGTTTATCCTTAGCGGTGCTAACAGGAGCAGTTGACATGTGTCACACTGTTTGCACTTTCCAACATACCTGTTGTATGTCATCCTTCCATATTTGTATATTGTATTTCTTGTATGATTTGACTTCTTTTACACCTGTGCACTGTCTTTTCCTTGTTGTGTGCTGTATTTTGGTATCTGGTGTTGTGTTTCTTTTTTTTTGTAAATATATCTTTATTGAAAGAAATTTGTAAATTAAAGAATGTACACATAGTACAATAAAACAAATAGAACAATAAAATTCCAGTGGAGAATGGTATATAGAAAGTTAATAGACCGTAAACCTTATAATTAAATCCTAGGTAGTAGTGGTCTCAAAAAGTCTCTCCTAGGTATAAAGGGGAGTTCCCCTTTTAATGTTCAAAGAACCATAAGGTTAGGTTCCATCTCTCAACAAATGAAACCAAAAAGAATAACATATAGTGAAGAAAAAGATAGTATCGAGTCATATACAAATGGTGTTGTGTTTCTTGAGCGATGTTAACCATGTGGTGTCTCCTCTGTTTGCTGTGTGTGTGTTTACACTATATGGTCTCTTGGAAGCTGTTGTGACTATAATTGAATGTGGTACATTGTTTTGTGCAGTTTGATGTGTGTGTGATTGTCCGTTTCCAAAGTGGAGCAAAATAACAGAAAGGAAGTGAAAGGATACAATTTATTAACATGTCAAAAATAACGGCAATGCCTCATACTTTTACATAATAGTAACAGAAAGACAAACTATAGAAATGTTATTAGATTCTATTTTTATGTATTAGATAGATAGATGTAACTATGAAACTTGAAAGACATACTGATAGGATGTCAGATTGTGAGCCCCAAAGGGGATAGTGTTGCAAATGTATGTAAAGTGCTATGGAATTAATAGTGCTACATAAATGAATAAATATTATTATATACATTATATTACCGTATATACTCGTGTATAAGCCGACCCGTGTATAAGCCGACCCCCCTACTTTTGCCCCCAAAACCTGGGAAAATCTATTGACTCGTGTATAAGCCGAGGGTAGACCCTAGCACAAGTATACAGCCCCCAGCAGTGTGGTATACAGCAGTCCCAGAGGTAGATACAGCAGCCCCAGTGGTAGTATACACGCAGCCCCAGTAGTATATACAGCCCCAGTGGTATATACAGCCCCAGTGGTAGTATATACAGCCCCAGTGGTAGTATACAGGGCCCCAGCAGTATATACAGCCCCAGTGGTATATACAGCCCCAGTGGTAGTATAGACGCAGCCCTAGTAGTATATACAGCCCCAGTGGTTTATACAGCCCCAGTGGTAGTATACAAGGCCCCAGAGGTATATACAGCCCCAGTGGTAGTATATACAGCCCCAGTGGTAGTATACAGGGCCCCAGCAGTATATACAGCCCCAGTGGTTTATACAGCCCCAGTGGTAGTATACAGGGCCCCAGAGGTATATACAGCCCCAGTGGTAGTATATAGCAGCCCCAGTGGTAGTATACAGTTCCCCAGTAATCCAGGGCCCCCCAGCCTGACTCCGGTCACCTGTAAAGCAAACTATACTTATCACTGTCCCGTTCCGCGCCCGCATCGCCACTTGCCGTCCGCGATCCTCCATCTTCATGCGTCTTCTTCCCGTTTCCTGTGTTCGGCGCCGGCAATGACGTCATTGCCTGCGACAAGCACAGAAACAGGAAGAAGACGCATGAAGATGGAGGATCGCGGACGGCAGCGGCGAGCGGGCGCGGACAGCGGGACAGTGATAAGTATAGTTTGCTTTACAGGTGACCGGAGCGAGGCTGGGGGGCCCTGCATTACTGGGGATGCGGGGGCTGCTGTATACCGATGTATACATCGGTATGTACCGATGTATACATCGGTATACAGCACTGACTCGCGTATAAGCCGAGGGGGGTACTTTTCAGCCCAATTTTTGGGCTGAAAAACTCGGCTTATACGCGAGTATATACGGTATATAAATATATTATTTATGTATATATGGATAAACTATGTAAGCATGTATTTATAATGTGTCCTCAAACTACATGTGTTTATATATCTATTATCTATGTTTATCAAATTAACAAACTAATATATGTATGTGTTTAGCTATGATGTATACAGTATATGTACTAAAAATATTGAATTATTTAAAGTATATAATATCTATCATATATCTATTTATAATATATGTCTAAAATCTACAATTTATATAAATAGACATATATATGAATATAGATCTATGTAGCAATGTCTCTATTCATATGGATTAGAGCCAGAGGAGGAGATATGGTGAACAGCCGTCCCACCCATCTCTTCAGCTGTTCACAAAAAACCCACCCAATGAAAAGACAAATAAAGTGTCTCAGCATCTTTGACACTGCAGTTACAAATATGGGTTTCCATCACCAACTGTTTAAAAGTTGATGATACATATATTCTCTGTGATTACCTTAAATACTTCTATATATATATGTGTTTACAACAAAATTAATGGAGCAAAATATGTTATATATATACAGGGGTTGGAGAAAATAATGGAAACACCTGGAAAAATCAACAAAAGTTAGTTTAATATGGTGTAGGTCCATCTTTTGCGGCGATTACAGCCTCAATTCTCCGAGGTATGGATTCATACAAGGTGATATCATTGGCCCGGCGGATCTCCACGAAATAGCACCCCAGATCATCACAGAACCTCCGCCATGTTTTACAGTTGGGAGAAGGCTGTCTGGATGGAACGCTTCTTTTGGCTGTCTCCAAACGTACACTCGGCCGCAGGTTGGAAAATGGGATAAACGATGATTGGTCTGGGAATATCACATGTTTCCACTGCTCGAGGGACCAATTCTGGAGGTTTCTACACGGCTCTAAACACTTGGAAACATTTGTCATTGAGAGCAGCGGTTTTCTAATTGCAGCTCTTCCGTGGAATCCAGATTTGTGCAGCTCCCGACGAACAGTTTTTATGGAAACTGGGTTCTGTAGGTGTTCATTGAGCTCAGCAGTGATTTTCGGAGCCGTGGTCTTGCGATCCTCTCACACAATTCGCTTTAGAGTTCGACGGTCTCTCTCAGTCAACTTCGACTTTCGGCCGGACCTGTGCTTTGCTGCAGACGTTTTTCCTTCAGTCATTACTTTGGAGACGGTACCTCTTGACACGCCAAGCATACGGACACTTTCTGTTACACTAGCGCCTGCCATACGAGCACCAACAATTTCGCCTTTTTGAAAATCTGAAAGGTCTGCCATTGGTATCAGATTCTCATCAATGTTCTTACAATTCAGCAAAACAAACAATTAATTTACATACACATAGCTCTTCACACAAATAATCAACTACAAAACATTAAGATATGTCACGGTTTGCATGTTTATAACATGTTCGAAGATTATAATGTGAAAACGTTAGGTGTTTCCATTATTTTGTCCAACCCCTGTATATATATATCATATAACAATGTGTATCTTCTACTATGTATTTATATATGTACTAGATGTGGGCCGGATGCTATTGCATCGGGAGGGTGGTGTCTGTGTGCTGTCTCTCATCTCTTTGTCTCTGCCTCCCCCTGTGCCTCTGTTTCCCCCTGTGCCTGTGTCACCCTGTGCCTCTGTGTCTCCCTGTGCCTGTCTTCCTCTGTGCCTCTGCCTCCCCCTGTGCCTCTATGTCTCTCTGTGTCCCCATGTGCCTCTGTCTCCCTCTGTGTCCCCCTGTGCCTCTGTGTCCTGCTACCTCCCCCTGTGCCTCTGTCCCCCTGTGTCTCTGTGTCCCCGTGCCTCTGTGTCACTCTGTGCCTGTGTCCCCCTGCCTCCCCCTGTGCCTCTGTACCCCTGCACTTCTGTGTCCCCCCAGCTTTCCCCTGTGCTTCTGTGTCCCCCCTGACTTCCCCTGTGCCTCTGTGTCCCCCTGTGCCTCTGGGTCCCCCATGCCTCTGCCTCCCTCTGTGTCCCCCTATTCCTCAGTGTCCCCCTATGCCTATGTGTCACCTTGCACCTGTGTCACCCTGCCTCCCCCTCTGTACCCCTGCGCCTGTGTCCCCCTGTGCCTCTGTGTCCCCCCTGCCTTCTCCTGTGCCTCTGTGTCCCCCTTGACTTCCCCTGTGCCTCTGTGTCTCCTAGTGTCTCTGTGTCCCCCTGCCTCCCCCTGTGCCTCTGTGCCTCTGTCCCCTGTGTCACCCTGCACTTGTGTCCCCCTGTGCCTGTGTCCCCCTCCCTCCCGATGTACCTCTGTACCCCTGTTCCTCTGTGTCCCCCTATGCCTCTGTGTCTCCCTTCCTCCCCCTGTGCCTCTGTCCCCTTGTGTCCCCCTATGCCTCTGTGTCACCCTACGCCTGTGTCCCTCTGTGCCTCTGTCCCCCTGTGTCCCCCTATGCCTCTTTGTGACCCTGCACCTCTCTCCCCCTGCCTCCCCTGTGCCTCTGTGTCCCAGTTCCTTTGTGTCCCAGTGCCTCCCCCTATGCTTCATCACCCCCCTCACCCACCTCCATTCTCACTCTTGCCTGTCTGCTCAGCTGAAGGCTCCAGGACTGGGTGTGGAGTAGGTCATTTGACAGGGTGGGCTGATGTGACATCACACAGGCTGTCACATGAGCCGCTCCACACAGCCTTCAGCCTGGAGCCTTCAGCAGAGCAGACAATGGTAACCCCAGGTGAGATTGAAAATGGAGGGGGGCGAGGGGGGAGGATGAAACACAGGGGAAGACGACAGAGCATCTACCTACATGATTGTCTTGTGGCTACTTAAGCTGGGAGTGGACCGATCGCCATACTGAAAGGCCCATTACTTGGGTGTTCCAATTTGGCGATCGGTGTACTTCCAGCTGTTGCGGTGGATTGTGGGATACCGTTACAACCTGACATAAGTAGCCACAAGGCAATTATGTAAGTAGATATACATGCATATTGATAAGGTAAAGAATATTTATATCGTGTTAGCCAGTAGATAGAAAAGTATATTGCAATCTGAGGGTCCTTTTGTGATTGATACCTTTTAATGGCTAACTGAAAAGATGATAACCGTAGCAAGCTTTTGGGACACTGCGGCCCCTTCTTCAGGCTGGTAATGACACAAATTCTGAAGACACATACTTATATACATAAGCAAACGAGAAAAAAAAAAAAAGACAACACAGTGTTATATGCTGTAAAGAATACGACAGGTGATGTAAAGCAGAGTAGGGTTAGGAAAGAGTGGAGGAGCAGGGACAGAGAAACCAGATTTCTAAGATAAGCGGAACAAATTGTATTAGGTAAATGGTTAACAGCCCATGGAGACCTGAAAATACTTAAATGAGTTGTGGAGAGCAGAGTTCTAAGTGAGACAGTTCACAGAAGTGTCAAGAGTTCATAGTCCCATAATTTCAGTGTGTTGCAAGATGTCTCTAAATACACTTTCATTTTATATTAAAATGCTATCCCCAAATGTCCGTTCATTTTACATAAAATCCCATGAATCCATGTGAAGCATTTAATCCTGTTTTGAATGTGTCAAAGGTCGTTATCAATTTGTATTCCCAAATTCTTCTCTCTCTCTGAGATTTGAAGTTACTTTTTAAAATGATCAGCCTCATATCGGTTTCACTGTTGTGGTCAGAGCTGCAAAAATGCTTTGCTACAGGTAGATCCATATGCTTTTCTTTTATTGAGTGGTGATGAGAATTCATTCTTGTTCTGAATTGTAATCCAGTCTCCCCTATGTACATGCCACCTGTTGGGCATTTGGAACATATAATTAAATACACCACATTACTTGTGGTGCAGCTGAAGTTACCTGGGATCTTGCAGTCCTGATCTGTCCCAGGAATCCTTATCTTGTCTGTTGTCATTATAGATGGAGGTTTTGCACCTGTTCTGGTTGCAGGGAAAGGTTCTTGTTGTTGCTGGAGAGTACAGGGCGCTTCTGACAATGATGTTTTTTAGATTCGGAGGTTGTCTAAGACTAGGGTCACACATTTGTTTTTTTTCTAAAACCTGATCCGGTTTTGAGCTTTCAAAAAGCTCAAAATCGGAGCAGGAAACGCTCCTCATAGGAGCCAAGATAAGCAAAGTGCTTAAATTGTTAAAGCTGTAATGTTAATATTAATTTTGGCCATCATGTCTCTAGGGGGTGCCCCCTTCCCCCTAGAGACATGCTACCCACTCAGGTGGGCATGTCAGGGGTTAATTCCTCATGTACAGTATTGCCGAGTCCTGTCGGCTCTGTACAACTTTTATCAATGAACCCGGCGGCTCCCCTGACAGCTGCGCATACTATAGCTATTGTAGGTATAGTATGTGCGCTGTCCGATGTCCTGAAGGCTTATACAGTAGATCTATGGGCAGCGCTGGTTGAGGTGGATAAATACCAACTCAATTTAGGGTCTGTCCTTGTGCCTTGTTAATTGTCATTGTGAAAGCTGGCTTAACAGGAAACTGTCGTCTTCGTAGTTTAAATGGTAACCCAGTTTCAGATGGACACAAATCAAAGCGTGGAATAAAAACAAAGTCTCCTTCAGCTGACCCTGTGATGACGTTTGCCTCTATGATATGTGGATTTAAGGATGTTACAATGAGACGAGTTCCATTACATGATACTTTTTTTGTATTCAGGTTTCGCAGTAGCATGACAATTGTTCCTATTTTTAGTTGTAGGCGATGTGGTGGCATTCCAGATGGTGTCAGAGAATGTAAAAATTCGACTGGGTAGTGGTCAGTTTCATTAGCATCATCCGCATCCACAGAAACCTCACTTGTATATAAGACATATTGGCCACTCAATCGATCCATAATTTGAGAATTGAAAAATGTAACATCTTCATTTTTTGGACACAGTATTGCATGTGATGCAGCATACAAAACACTTTCAGTGTCATTAACATCAACATGAATGTTTGTGCCAAATATGTCTGTGATTAAACAGGCAGAGGACAGCATGTCTGGAGGAATTTCAATAATGTCCTCTCCAAGATTGTATTCATTTGACAGCTGACCATTGCCTAGTTTAAGTAACCAAGTGCTGTATTCTGGATCCCTGGATCTCATGTTGTTGTATAGCGGGAGTCTTGTGAAGTGTTTCCAGAGATGACAATATTTAAGACAACAATCCTACAATTTCAGTTCTGGTGGCATGCAGGAAGGCATTGGCGGAAATCTCCTCCAAGTATGAAAACTTTACCACCAAAGGGAACATTATTTTTGTCATCAACATGTATTCTCATGATATCACGTAGAAATCTATCAATGACATTCAAAGAATGGTTTTGTGCCATTGTACACTCATCAAGTATAAAAAGTGTAGTATGTTTTAACTTGTTGGCAGCGTTAGTGTCAGTTTTAATCTTGGAAACTGACGCTTAGAAATAGTCACAGAACAGTACAGTCCTCTCTCCAGAGAGTACTGGGTACTTCAGAGAGTATACAGGTGCCGTAGAAATAGGCGTGTAATAGTCTCCAGAAAGTGCTCTCTCCAGAAAGTACTGTCTCTCCAGAAAGTACTGTGTACCTCAAGAGTATACAGATATACAGGTGCTGTAGAAATAGGCATGAATAGTTAAGTCCTCTCTCTAGAAAGTACTGTGTACCTCACAGAGTATACAGGTGCAGTAGAAATAGCCACAGAATAGTACAGTCCTCTCTCCTGAAAGTACTGTGTACCTCAGAGAGTATACAAGTATAAAAGTGCCAGAAAGTTGGTCACTGTGAGTAATTTCAAAGTCGGTATTGCTGTGATGTCGCCGCTATTGTTCTTGCAGTGACGTCACCAATTCAAATTCAGCGCCAAAGCCGCACGGCAGCGCTCATGGGCTGAGCGCCATGTCAGCAACCAATCAGCGCTGTTGGCGCATGATTTAAATTCAGCTTCGCTGATTGGTCAATCAGTGAAGTGGGGCATGGCTTGGCGGGGGTTTTGAATCCCGCTTCGCTGATTGGTCGCCGTGGTTGGCCACGACAAATCAGCAAAGCAGGATTCAAATCCCCCGCAAAGCCGCGAGCCGCTGACCACGGCAACCAACCAGCGAGGCAGGATTTAAATCACGTACCAACAGCGCTTATCGGTCAACCAATCAGCGAGGCGGCGCGCAGCTTTGAATCCCGCTTTGCTGATCGGTCGCCGCGGTCGGCTGCGACCAATCACCGAAGTGGGATTCAAATCCCCTACACAGACTGCGCCGCTTTGCTGATTTATCCCGAGATTTATCCCGAGATCCCGGGATTTAAATCACGAGCCAACAGCGCCTATTGGTCGCCGCGGCTGTCCGCGACCAATGATGCTGATGGTGCGTGATTTAAATCCCACCCCGCTGATTGGTTGCCGTGGTCAGCGGCGACCAATCAGCAAGCAACGCGCGTGGCTTTGCAGGGGATTTGAATCCCGCTTCACTGAGTGGTTGCCGCAGTCGGCCGCGACTAATCAGCGAGGCGGGATTTAAATCACGCGCCAACAGCGCTGATCGGTCGTGCGGTCGGCCGGGACCAATCAGTGAAGCAGGATTCAAATCTCCCGCAAAGGCACGCACTGCTTCGCTGATTGGTTGATTGGCTTGGCGGGGGATTTGAATCCCGGCCGCCATATCGGAATACCCATACGGGGTGTTCCAATATAGCGATTGGGGTTCTTCCAATGCGAGCAGCTGATAGATGAGCGTCGGGCGCGCTCATCTCCCAGCTGCTTCGCCGCTGGCCTCTGTGCAGCGGACATGAGCCACGGCTAGCGCTGCTGATCTCCCGATGGTAGCAGTGGCATCTCTGTCACTTTCACTTATGTCACTTGTGTCGCTATCCCACTATGGTGCCGCAGTGAATTGTGATTTAGCGACATAAGCGCCCGAAGTGTGTGACAGAAATTATTCATGATTATGTATTTAGATTTAGACTATCATAGATGCCATCTCATTGTAGATGGCAGATCCTCATTCAGACAACATTTATGATTTGTGCTTTTCCTGCAGGTGGTCGTTTGCTCCTTAGGCCAAAATCACTTGGCCTGGTTGACCAGTGGGGGAGAATATTCCTGCAAGGCAAGAACCATTTTGGACAGCTGGGCATCGGTGACTATATTGACAGAGGAGAGCCTTGCCTGGTAAAGAACGCACCCTCCATCTAATATCTGTCCTCTGTGTACTCCTTATGTATCCAGTCTTTGTTTACCTCCCTCCACCCTTCTACCTTGCCTGTGTCCTCCATCTCCCTTCTCCCTGGTCTCTGTCTCTCTTTTCCCTGACCTCCTTTTCCCCGCTTCCTGGCCTCTTGATGTCCATCTCTCCTTTTCTTGGCATCCATCTCTCCTCCCCCAGGTGTATTCTTCATTACTCATTCTGTTCTTTTTTCCTATTAGGTCCCATGTCTAACTAAGCCAATAGACATATTTTGTGGCCTGAACCACACTCTCGTGCTGATGCCATCTGCCAATTCTGTTAGGGATGTGGATATCTACGGATGTGGTTATGAGAATCGCCTACCTGGATTGCAAAACAGAAGCCCCAATTTTGTCAAGTTGAATTTGCAGGTAAAGATCTGGTGGGTCATGTGAGGTTACTTCCGTCTGGAGAATGATGGAGGGGCTGCTGTCACATAATGTCTACTGGTGATCTATACATACATACATATATATATACAAGCAAGGCACAGAGAAAGGCAAGCGAGACACAGAGAAAGACGGGAGGCACAGAGAAAGAGACAGGGGAAGCACAGGGAAAGTCAGGGGAGACACAGTGAGACAGGGTAGGCATAAAGTGATAGGAAAGGAACATAGAGACATAGAGCGGCAGGATGGTAAAGGCAGGAACACATAAAATCTCTATTATCTGTACGCAAAGAGTTATCACTGTGTTAGCTCTGCAGGCCTTGTGCTGTGCTATTGCTGTGCTCTCTTGTGTTACATAGGCCTGCAAGCCTTGTGTTGTGCTATCCGCCTCTGTTCTGCTTCATGTATGTAACGTTCCATGTTTCTGGCAGGTCCCAAAGTTTTCACGCCGTGTCTACGCCACCCAGCATTGCATTTATGTCATGTCCAGTTATGACATACAAGACGTGAGGTACAGCGACTTTTGTCCACCAGCCGCAGAAGAAACAAGACAGCAGAACGGGCAGGCATCAAGCGCTGCAGAATAAAAGTGGCAAGGAAATAAAACAATCTGTAAAATAGTGGTGATAGATAGATAGAAAAAGATACATAGATAGAGATAGAGATAGAGATAGATAGAAAAAGATACATCGATATATAGATAGATAGATAGATAGATAGATAAAGATACATAGATATATAGATAGATACATAGATAAACTAGAAAAAAGTACTCTGCAGCACACAGCTACTCCCAATGATGTACATGTGCTAACAAGCTATATATACCTGAGAAAAAAGTTTAAAAACTTACGTTTTTTCAAAAAACTCAAAAATCTTATCTTTTTATTTCTGAAGTTCTTGGTACACACATTGGCCAATGTCTGTTTGCTCACCGACTGCGACAAAGTGACTTCAGGTCCGATGAGTCCTACGCTGATATCCCTATCCTCCTTGTCCGCTCCCCCACTTTTCAGTGGGCAGACACCACCTCGACCCTAGATCACCTGTGGTCAATGAGGGTGCAGATTGCAGTAAGGAGCCAGCAACTCCATAAATTACAAAAGAGGGTCGAGGTGGTGTCTGCCCACTGAAACGTAAGTTTTTAAACTTTTTTCTCAGGTATATATAGCTTGTTAGCACATGTACATCATTGGGAGTAGCTGTGTGCTGCAGAGTACTTTTTTCTAGTTTATATCCAGCGTCACTGCTGGCACCAGTTCACATTGTCTGAGTGTGCTGTGCAGTTTTTTTTCTCTTTAGATACATAGATAGATAGATAGATAGATAGATAGATAGATAGATAGATGGATAGAAATAGATGGATAGAAATAGATGGATAGAAATAGATAGATAGATAGATAGATAGATAGATAGATAGATAGATAGATAGATAGATAGATAGAAAGAGATAGATAGATAGATAGATAGATAGATAGATAGATAGATAGATAGATAGATAGAAAAAGATACATAGATATATAGATAGATAGATAGATAGATAGATAGATAGATAGATAGATAGAAAAAGATAGATAGAAATAGATAGATAGATAGATAGATAGATAGAAAGATAGATAGATAGAAAATGATACATAGATATATAGATAGAAAAAGATAGATAGATAGATGTAGATAGATAGATAGAAAAAGATAGATAGATATATAGATAGATAGATAGATAGAAAAAAATAGAAAGATATATAGATAGATATATAGATAGATATATAGAAATAGATAGATAGATAGATAGATATAAATAGATAGATAGATAGATAGATATAGATAGATTTGTAGAAATAGAGAGAAATAGATAGATAGATAGATAGATAGATAGATAGATAGATATAGATAGATATATAGAAATAGATAGAAGTAGATAGATAGAAATAGATAGATAGATAGATAGATAGATAGATAGATAGATAGATAGATAGATAGATAGAAAAACATACATACATATATACTTCATATATACATACATATATATAGTCGTTAGTGTTCATTTTCACTAAAAATATAGTGTATAAAAATATTTTACTTAAAATTCTTTAGATATATGTTACATTTTGATACATACTTATTTTTAAATTAGACACAAATATTACTATATAAATTAGTTTAGCAATAGATGTATATCAATATAAATAAATCAAAATACCTAAAAACTTAGTTTAGTTATAGATAAATACATTATAATTAGTTATTAGATATAAAAGTTATTTAAGATATATAGTCGTTATTTTCACTTTTCACTAAAAATATAGTGTATAAAAAAATGTTACTTTCAATTCTTTAGATACATATTACATTTAGATACATAGTTACTTTCTAATTAAACACAAATATTACAATAAATTAATTTAGCTATAGATGTATAGGAATAGAAATATACAAAAATACCAAAAATATTAGTTTTGTTATAAAGATATTATGATTAGTTTTTACATATAAAATAGTTATTTAAAATATATAGTAATTACTTTTTTAGCTTAGAAAATTTATTTTTACTTTTCATTCTATATGTATGTAAACACACATTTTTTTTGTAGATTGTAGATGTGTATCATCTAAATGCTTGCATTTAGTGATAAGAACCTGAAGCTTCAGCAGTATAGCTAATGCGAGATTTCATTTTCTTTTTACTCAGGGTGAGGTTTTTATGAACAGCTAAAGCTGCCTTCAGACTTGCAGATGCATCTGCAGCATTTTGAATATGCATCTGCAAGCATCTGCATGCAAATAGCAGCCCCTATCTTTATAATGGGACGTACGGTGTCTGCAGATGCTTGCAGACAGCCGTGCGCACCCATTTACTCCTATATGTGATCTCTGCACAGGCGCATGCCTGCATACAAATAACACAATCCCGCCCGCACCAGGGATGCAACATGTTGCGTCCCTGGTGCGGAGGAGAGTCTGTGATTTGTACGAAGGCATCCGCCTGCACACAGATCACATATAGGAGTGAATGGGTGCGCACGGCTGTCTGCAAGAATCTGCAGACAATGTCTGTCCCATTATAAAGATAGGGACTGCCGTCTGCATGCACATGCTTGCAGATGCATCTGCAAAACGCTGCAGATGCATCTGCAAGTCTGAAGGCAGCCTAAGAGATGGGTGGGACGGCTGTTCACACACATCTCTATCTTGAAGTGTGTTCTGTACATATAAATACATATATTCACATAGGTACATATTTAGACACATAGGTACATATTTAGACACATAGGGAAAGAATAGACATTTTGATTTTACATCTGAATTATTCTACTATTTGTTGAATTTTTAGTTGGAAAAAAACAATTTTGCAACTTGCTGCCTAATGGTGACCTACAGTACTCTTAATGTAAGTTGCATGAAATGTTTATGGAATTTGTCGTTTACTTGCGGTAGTTGCGGCACATGTGCTTTCGACAGTTTCAATCGCCAAAATCAGTTAGCTCTCATTTTTAGTGGTTGCATTTAGTCAACCTGTCGAAGCTGTGCTTGCCGTATTTACTGCAAGCTAACTGCAAGTTCCATATTTATTACATGTGACTTGCTGAAAGTGAGCTGTAGGTAGTCCCTTTTGTGACAAGTTCAGAAATTGTATTTGGTTATTCCATACCTTCTTCAAATAGCCGAAAAATATCTGCTTTAAAAGGAGTATAACTATTAATTATTAGGGATAGAGTAGAGTAGGTCCCACCAGCTGTAAGGCTACCTTCCCGTGGTTGGTGGGGAAACATGTACTGGCTCAATCATAGATTATTAATATTCATATATAAATTGAATATATGTAATCTGTACAAAACATCAGTGCCAGTATCTGTACGAAAAGCCTTGCCTTAGAATCATGACATGTACTACACTGACATATATCATACAAACATTGGTAGTTGATAGATAGATAGATATCATGTCTTATGTGCATTATTGTCAAATTTGAATGAATAATGTATATATGCATGGTACACTCCCGATTCTTTAACATTGGGCCGCCATCTATCATGGAATTATAGGATTATTAGTTCAAACTCTAATTTAATAAACTATACACCGATTCTAGAATCCCAATGCAATCGCATCGGGCTCACAGCTAGTTGTTAATATCATCAAAAAGTAATCCCTGTTCTATACAGAGATAATAAATTGTCTAAAATCCTTGCCGAAATTCTGGTGAGGTTTTGTGCTAGAAAAGCCCCTAGGCTGAGTACCCTTCTTTCTCCCAGTTTTTTCTCCAGTTTACATAAAGAACCTAGTACAACCTGGTTAAACCTAAGTGGTTTTTATCAATGTGGACATAGACGCTGCACAGACTGTCATTTTGCACAAAAAGGTGACACTTTTACTTCATGTAATGATGGTAAAAAAGATACTATCAAAACCTTTATCAATTGTTGCACTAGTAACGTTATTTATCTTATAGAATGTATAGAGTGCCATGTGCAATATGTAGGCTGTACTTCAGGGGAATTAAAGAGGAGAATCTGCAGGCATTTGTCAGATTACACCAGTACTTCTGCCTTGAATATCTCAGCGGTCTCTAGACATTTTGCCACTGTTCATAGAGGGAATACGTCTGTCCTGCGGTTTAAGGGCATTGAGAAAGTGTCTCTTGATTTTAGAGGCGGGGATCTTAGACGTAAACTGCTGCATAGAGAATCACAAAGGATTTTTTGGCTAGGATCCCGTACACCAGTGGGCCTTAATGTGAGGCAAGACATTATTCTTCAATATTAACTCTATTTTGTGTTGCATGAGTCTTTTTTCTTTAATTTTAGTGCACTTAGTTTTATCATTGTTTAATTCACTGATTGTTTGTTGCTGATTATTGCAGCTGTGCATTTGTTCAGGAGGCAGATATGTGAACTGCACTCCTACTTCTGTACCTTTATGCCATGATTAAGATACCTGCATCGAAACGCGTTGGCTCTTGTTCTTAGCACTTGCCTGCCTGTTTATGGGAGTCTTTTAAAATAAAGAAACATCGCTATGTGAAAAGGATTTCGTTTTGCTGAATTTCTTACACCTGTATTGAATCAAGAGCCTGGAACCAGGGCTGATCCTTGCAGAACCACTCCTGGGAGCCTGGAGTATGAACATCGGTGAGCTGTAATCCCTCTCCCTTCTCCCACTCTATATTTACGGATCCTGATAATGACTTGTATCAAGTAAGCAGCAAACATGTTGTTAATGAAAAAAAATGCAAATCCACCAAATTGTGTATCGAGGTAACAAATAGTTAGAGTCACAAACACAACAAGAAGCGCTTCAATAAAAACGTGGGAAAATAATCTAACTTATGGAGAAACCTCAAGGCCATGCTGATCGATAAATTCACAAAGTCAAGACCCCAAAGAAGCCAAAATTGTAGGCAAGAATTAAAAAAATTAGGCATTGTAATTTACTTAAGGAAGGTGAAGAATTTAGTTTCCAGTATATACTGTATATATGAAAACACTAAGGTTAAAGTAACCCTTCATAAAAAACCTACGCATTTCGGCCGCAACAGCTCTCTAAGTCCTGGTATAACTCTAAAGTGCTCGAAATGTCTTGGTTTTAGGGAAGATATTCACTTCAACCTTTCGCAAAGTTTGCAATTTTTATTCACTTTTTTAATGGATCAAATCAAATTTCATGATTTTTTATATTCTGGAGGTTGGATCCTTCACTTTTTTGGACATATCTACCTGAAACACCATGCATTTGTGAGCTTTTCGGGCTTCCTCCTCACTGACTGGATTCAATTTGGGAAGGGCGAGCTGGATCATTTTGTTTATTTGTATTGTAATTTACTGCATGTTCCTAATATCAACGGTCTAGACTTTTATCGAAAATGGTCGCGTTGCAGATGGAGGACCCCTAAAATAGTACCTGGTGTGGAGAGGAATTCCAGGGGCACAGTATGGGGACAATAGTTCAGGAAGCTCCACGTATGACAGGATCATTGCTGCATTCGCATCTCGGGCAGTTTCTCGTACACAGGATGGCGTTTTTACTACATTCTCACAGGTAGGTTAATCGTCACAGAAGATAGAGAAAAGGAGCCCCCAAATGGCTCCTATATGTTGAGGTACTCCAGTGCTTCAGAGTCAAACTTGTAGACCTTGTCTACAGGAGGCAGAAACACTATCAGTGAGCCACAGGCTGAAGTCTAGTACATTTTTTACCCAATAAGACTAATATTATTCTTCAAAGATAGATAAAAAGAAAAGTTTAGAAGAGTTTGAATGTTATGTCTTATCTTTAGCGAGTAAAATTTAGAATGAGAATGTACAGTGTTGGCCAAAAGTATTGACACCCCTGCAATTCTGTCAGATAATACTCAGTTTCTTCCTGAAAATGATTGCAATCACAAATTCTTTGGTATTATCATCTTCATTTAATTTGTCTTCAATGAAAAAAACACAAAAAGAATTGTCCTAAAGCCAAATTGGATATAATTCCACACCAAACATAAAAAAGGGGGTGGACAAAAGTATTGGCACTGTTAGAAAAATCATGTGATGCGTCTCTAATTTGTGTAATTAACAGCACCTGTAACTTACCTGTGGCACCTAACAGGTGTTGGCAATAACTAAATCACACTTGCAGCCAGTTGACATGGATTAAAGTTGACTCAACCTCTGTCCTGTGTCCGTGTGTACCACATTGAGCATGGAGAAAAGAAAGAAGACCAAAGAACTGTCTGAGGACTTGAGAAATGGAATTGTGAGGAAGCATGAGCAATCTCAAGGCTACAAGTCCATCTCCAAAGACCTGAATGTTCCTGTGTCTACCGTGCGCAGTGTATAGAAAGACTAAGAGGAGCACCACAGTATAGGGGTGAATACAATCCAGGTGCTCACCATGCCACGATATTCACAATGTATATATAAGAAACAGACATGGCATAAAAATGGGAGCACACAGGTATATAGTCAAGAATATACATATCTAGTTTTATTCACACAAATCCAGACAGATATATTAAAAACAAATTTAAAAACCGAAATCAGGGGTTCCCATGCTTATGAGGTAAACCAAATGTACTTATAGACACCAACATCAGATAAAGAGCCCACAATATGTGAGGTACAAAATTATCATGAAGCTAAATAGCATATAAAACAGTGCAATTATCATGGGCAATATAGATATAACAAGTCAATTAAGAATGACACTAGTATGTGTCAGCAAGTCTGTATATATGATACACTGCACAATACAGATATTATACAGCAAGAATTGACCATCATACAATAATAGATTGAATATATACCCCTCTTAGGCACCCGTATGAACAATTACACTGAGAAGCGACATATATGTGGGTAATCAAT
>JARQOC010002333.1:0-26660 GCA_033576535.1 Allobates femoralis
CATCTCGCTGTATACCATCCCCCGGAGACCTGAACAGCGCTGGTAAAGTTACCAAAACACCCGCAGGTGGCGTCACGAAGACAAATCACCCCTACTGTTCCGCCATTCCCCTATTGATCTGGACCACCGGGCCTACACTACCGCAGGCGCGGTTCCGTGACAGAGGAGAAGCAACGCCCGCTACGTGTACCCCCGGCTACGGTGAGTCAGAATTTGGCGTCACGAACAGGATCCGAGCAGGCCCATATCACGGGTATTGTGTGCTATTTATTGACTGTAAATATCGAACTGTACATTTGGTCCGCCATTGCTGCGCGAAAAGGCGGGAAAAGAAGGGGCGTGACTGTGCAGAGGGCGCGAAGATTGGCCCCGCCCCCACGCTCTGACGACTTCCTCCGTACGCAGCAGGAACCGGAAACTCCCGTGGTGCCTCACTCCTCACCGCGAGGCCGACACTTCCGTTTGCAACCGAGGGAAAGGCTACGCTTAACTAAGGGGGAGCGACCATGAGTAACCCGGCTCCCGATCACGCGGTACCCCCGCTAGACCAAGCGGCACCTCAAAATATACCTTTTGATGGACAGCAACCAGTCGGCGGTATGCTACCGCAACCCGCACCGATTATGCCGATGTCTCTAGCCTACGTTCCTAGTGCGACCTGGTTACCCAAGTACAGCGGTGTACCCAGTACCTTGGAGAACTTCCAGAGGAAGATATGCCAAGCCCTGGACATGTACCCGATGACCGGTAAGCAAAGAGCTTCAGTTATTATGGGACAGTTAACCGGTGCAGCCGAACTGCAGAGCCGCAGCTGGCCTGTAGAAGTTCAGGAATCTGTGGAGCAGATATTCGCTAGATTAACCCGGGTCTTTGAGTGCCATACCAAAGCTGGATTAAGACTGTCATTCTATCGTTGTAACCAAGGGGCACAAGAAAGTGTCCTTGATTATTCACTGCGCTTGCAAGAAGCATACAGACTGTTAAAACAAGTTGATCCCGATAGTGCTCGTGATGAGAACAAAGCGTTAATTGGACAATTTATTGTGGGCCTTAAACTGTCTGAGGATAGAAAGCAAGCAAGCTGGTGGTCCATACAGAATCCAGGCGCAGAGTTTGATACCTTGAGAGACTTAACAGTTTGGGGACAACGACTCGCTGAAGTACCTGATCCCGCTTCACCGCAGCAGCAGCAGTACACAGACACCCCTTCCGCGCCGGCGGCAGCATCTCCAATCCCTGCGATTCAGTCCAGTGCACAGACTGTAACCCCTGACCGGTTTGACCAACTGTGTGCTAATGTCGAGCAGCTGATGAAAGACGTGGCCAAGCTACAAGCTGGGAGAAGACCCAAGACAGATGCAAGGCCATCGGACAAGATTCAACTCGCCGACAGCCCGGATGACGTCCCCTGGATGAGGAGAAAGACACAGCCGTCGCGAGGAAAACCTGCAGACCGCCGCAGTCCTGACAGACGCCGCAACAGTCAGCAGAACGACTTAGGAGGACGCAATCTGCAATCCCGTCCTTTAAACGAGCGACCCCTGGGCGAGAAGGGCCAACCCCAGGAGTAGACTGTCCAGGCCCTACGTCCAGCTGGGAACACAAGTATGTGGGAGACTGTCCATACTTACCAATCGTCATCGATGGCATCGCTATCTCCGCCTTGATAGACACTGGATCCCAGGTGACATCCATCCCCAGTACCCTTTACAAGCAGTTCTGGCCAGATGTTAAGCTAGAACCCCCTAATCCCGAGATGAACCTTGAAGCCACTAATGGTATTCCGGTTACCATAGAGGGACAGTGGGAAGCTACAGTAAAGGTGGGGAGGGTGCAGTTGAAAAACCAGGGTATCTTAGTGGTCCAGGATAAGCCTAACCACAAGGATCCATATGTCATATTGGGTACTAATGTCATGATCAAATGCCTCGATGAAGTGTTGTTTTTACTCCAACAGAGTGCTGAAGCCGGTAAACCCAGAGAAAAGAGGGCTATCCAAAAGCAGATCAGAGCTCTGGTGTATCAACAACAGGTAACATTGTCAAATGGTGAGATTGGCAGAGTAAGGGTCACAGATCCCATTCCAATTGTGGTACCACCCAGAAGTGAAATGATGATCTGGTGTCGAGCAGCCATAGGCCTCAGAGGGCAGGACTACCAAGCTGTAGTAGAACCTGTAATGTCCGACAGTAGTCCTACGCTCTTGACAGCCAGAGGGTTAGTCGATGTAAGAAAGGGGAGAGTCCCCGTACGCAATTTAAATTATGGTGATGACGAAGTCAGACTGCCAAGATATGCAACTGTTGCAAAATTGTACCAAGTAAAAGATGATGCTGTGATTGATGTAAAATCCTCAAACCAAATAGTCACTGATGAACCCCCTCACTCCAAAGATCAGTTAGAGAAATGGTGTCAAGATCTCAGTGTAGGAACTGACAATACACCCTCTCACCAAAAAAATGGAGTATACCGGGTAGTTCGGGAGTATGAGCAAGTGTTCAGCAAACACCCACTTGACTTTGGGAGGATTAAAGGGGTACAACACCATATCCCCACAAACAACCATGCACCTATCAAAGAAAGGTACAGGCCTATACCGCCTACTCACTACCAGAAAGCAAAAGAGATGCTTCAGGACATGAAAAATGCAGGAGTCATTAGGGATAGCTGTAGTCCCTGGGCCGCACCACTAGTCCTGGTTAAAAAGAAAGATGGTAGTATGAGGATGTGCGTAGACTATAGGCAAATCAACAAAGTCACACGCAAGGATGCATACCCGTTACCACGCATAGAAGAGTCACTAGCTGCACTCAAATCTGCATACTACTTCTCCACATTAGATCTTACTAGTGGGTACTGGCAGGTTGCCGTTGCAGAGGAGGATCGTGAGAAGACAGCTTTCACTACTCCTATGGGCTTATGCGAATTCAACAGTATGCCATTCGGTTTGTGCAATGCCCCAGGAACATTTCAGAGACTTATGGAGTGTTGTTTGGGCCACAAGAACTTTGAGACTGTCTTGTTATACCTTGATGATGTCATTGTCTACTCTCAGACCTATGAAGATCACCTCCAACACCTGAGTGAAGTGTTCGAGTCACTGTCCAAGTACGGGATGAAACTGAAACCGTCCAAGTGCCACCTGCTGAAACCCAAGGTCCAATACCTAGGACATGTGGTCAGCGCCGAAGGCGTAGCACCGGATCCGGATAAGGTCACCGTCATCAAGGACTGGCCAGCACCAATCAATCACAAAGAGGTACGTCAATTCCTAGGACTGGTCGGGTACTACCGACGATTCATCAAGGGCTATACCAAGATAGCCGCCCCCATGCGTAGGTAGGTGCTTAGTAGGTCAATCCAAAAACGGCAAGATCAGGGGACCCCCGTTCCACTGGGGCCCAGAGCAGGACAAATCATTCCAAACGTTAAAAGATGCTTTAACTGGAGAATAAATCCTGGCCTACCCTGACTACAATCTACCGTTTTTACTGTACACCGACGCAAGCAATGAAGGTTTAGGAGCAGTCCTATCTCAACGTCAGCAGGGCAAAGAGAAGGTGATAGCCTACGCAAGCAGAAAGCTCCGTCCCACCGAAAGGAACCCGGAGAACTACAGCTCCTCCAAGCTGGAGTTCCTGGCCCTGGTCTGGGCGATCACAGAGCGTTTTAAACATTACCTGGCCTCCGCCCCGTTCACAGCTTTCACAGATAACAATCCTCTAACACACTTAGAGACTGCAAAGCTGGGAGCCCTAGAACAGCGTTGGGTAGCAAGACTCGCTAACTACGACTTCACTGTAAAGTACCGGGCAGGTCACAAGAACGGCAATGCTGATGCCCTGTCCCGAATGCCTCATCTTCCTGAAGAGGGAGAAGACGTAGATGACCTAGAAGAAATTGAACTACCTGCTTTCCACTGTTCCGGTACAGCAACATGTCATCAAAGAAACCAGACACGTGTAGAGAGGACCGTGAACCCGTTACCTCACCATGACTGGAAGGAGGCTCAGGCCAACGACCCAGATGTCAGCCTGGTAAGGGATCTAATCACTCAAGAACACGCCAACATGGACCCTGATGCCTCACCAAATGCTAAATGCCTGTGGAAGGAGAAAGGAAGGTTGTTTGTCTACCAAGGTAAACTATGCAGAAGATACCTCAATCCAAGAACCCATGAACTAATCTGGCAGATTGTAGTTCCCAAGACTGAAGTCCAGATGATCCTTGAAGCATACCATGATGATGCAGGACACTTTGGATGGAAGAAACTGGAGAGACTCCTGAAGGATCGGTTCTACTGGGTCGGTATGAGAGGCTCAATTGACAAATGGTGTAAAAACTGTGGACCATGTCACCTTCGAAGAAAAGACCATCTAACTCAGAAAGCACCGTTGCAGCCAATTGTTACCACCAAACCTCTTGAAATAGTTGCTCTCGACCACGTGAAGCTTACCCCAAGTCGAACCGGGTACACCTACGCTCTCACCATCGTCGATCACTACTCAAGATTCCTGGTAGTCGTTCCAGTTAAGGATTTAACTGCTGAGGTAGCAGCCAAAGCTTTCCAGAGTTACTTCTGTCGCCCCCATGGGTATCCAGACCAGGTCTTAACTGACCAAGGGCCAGCCTTCGAATCAGCTCTGTTCCAAGAATTCTTAGGGCTGTATGGGTGTAAGAAAATCCGCACAACACCTTATCATCCTCAGACGAACGGTTTATGTGAGAAGATGAACCACATAGTCATTGACATGCTCAAGACCTTACCAGTTGAAGAGAGAAATCAATGGCCAGAGAAACTTCCAGATCTCGTGGACATCTACAACCACATACCTGTCAGTTCGACAAATTACACACCTGCTTACTTGATGAGAGCAAGACCAGGTAAACTGCCTATTGATTTACAGATGGGAACCATTGAACCCACAGAAGACTCTTCTGATGAAGACTGGGTCAGCCAACGCCAAGAAAAGTACAAGAAAGTACAAGAGAGTGTTGAAAGGAACCTTGAAATCAGTAGAACCAAGCAAGAGAAAGACTTCAACAAGCACGCCTCAGCTGAACCACTAGCTATAGGTGATGTAGTGCTGAAAAGAAAAAGAAAAACCAACAAATTGGATAACAGTTGGGAATCCGTACCCTACACCGTTATGCCGTCACACTTTGATAACTCTAAAACTTGTGTTATTAGCAAAGACAATGGGAATACTATTGCGACTGTCTCAAGGGATCATTTAAAGAAATGTCCGCCACAGTTAATCCCACAAGCAACCAGTTACCCTACTGTAACTACAGATGAAGAAACAAAAGAAAATCTCGTCCTTACAGAAATTGGATACTTACCAGCTGATTGGCCACAAATAGGAGAAGCATTCCTCATACCAGTTATGCATTTCTACCAACCTGTTGAAGATCAGCAACCTAATCCAATTCCACAAGTCCAACAAGAAGAAGTCCAAGTGCAAGAATTGCAGCCTGTTATCATGGAACCTGAGATTCCTGTAATCGGTCAGCCTGCTAGTCCCACAGTAAGAGAAGCCATTCCTAATCAACTACCTACAGAGGTCAGTCCAGTTGATAGACTCCGCACTTACTATGGTCTTACACAAAGCAGACATAGAGAAGTACCAACCACTTCGTACACTACACAAACAGCTTTGGAGACACCCACACTACGCAGATCCACACGTAGTACATTAGGTCAACCCCCACACAAACTTGGAGAATGGGTTTAAAATGTAGTGGAACTATAACCTGTAAGTGTTTGTAAATAGTTACCCTGTTTTCAAAAACCTGTAAAAAGTAGTGTACAGAAGGGTGGAGGAACTGGGCTCTGTCCCAAGTATATTACGTTGGGGACAGAAAGCGCCTGGTAAGGTATAGAAGGTTAGTACCGGCCTCCCAAGCAGAGACACCCGTAGGGAATGTATAAAGTTTACCGTGTATCCCTGGACTTTACCTTTTTCCTTTTCCAAAAACTTTGAACAATTGTCACCGGACTTGTGTGACCACTAACTTTACCTTTTTCAGCCTGCGGCAGATGGATTAGTGCCGTACGGACTGCTTTTCACATTTTTCACTCTTTTTCAGTGATTTTTGTGTTTTCTTTAAGACTTTGTAAATTGAATGTTATAAAATGCTTAGTGGTAAGTTGTAAAAATAACCTTTTTGCTCAGCCGGGAGAACTGAGGTTAACTAAGGGGGAATGTGGCACCCTGGCACCTGTTGGGCACCACAGAAATCCTTAGGTACAAATGGAGTAAGTAACAGCACAGCAAAACCCACAACACAAACAACACTTAGAACACCTGGTTTCACCCCGAGCCTCTAGGGGGAGCTACACTGGTGACTTTGAGCCAGTTCCCCCTATAAATAGAGTCTTGGAGGGAGAAACTTCAGAGTGTGGTAGACGCTACAAGAGCTGCCAGCCTGTGTGAAACCTCCACCCTATGAGGAACACGCTAGGCCCAACCAGCCTGTTAGCAAGTGGAGGTCCCTGCAATTGGGACAAGAGGAAGAAGGAAATCACCTCTCAGGAACACAGAGTTATTCCGACTCTTTCCTTAAACACCGGTTACTGGAACCGAAGCTGTGGGAGCTACAAAGCCACCGCAGAAGAACCAGCATCCTACACAGGGAGCCTAGCCTCCTGTTCACCTGTCGCACCTACCCACGAGAGCCCAGGGAAGAAGGTAGAATTATCATCACCCTTTTACAGTGCCCTCAGTGCTGACAACCAGGTGAAAAACCGTTCTATTGAACAAACTGCCCGGTCCGGAAGGATTCCACATCCACCCGACCTTAGTACCAGAACTAGAAAAAGGAAGCCTAACACTGCTTGCTGTGAAACTCCAGAAGTGCCAACTTTACTATCCCGGTCCGAGTGTACCTGACTACCATCCAGTAAAGGTACCGAAAAGAGACATTGTGTGGTTGTGCATTATTCCTGGATTCAGCGCGCAGCATCCCGCAGCTGCCTCACAACATCTTGCGCAGCTCCCGGCTCCGGGAATTCCCGCTCATCCTGTGGGGAGCGTTCCATCTCGCTGTATACCATCCCCCGGAGACCCGAACAGCGCTGGTAAAGTTACCAGAACACCCGCAGGTGGCGTCACGAAGACAAATCACCCCTACTGTTCCGCCATTCCCCTATTGATCTGGACCACCGGGCCTACACTACCGCAGGCGCGGTTCCGTGACAGAGGAGAAGCAACGCCCGCTACGTGTACCCCCGGCTACGGTGAGTCAGTTACAGGTCCCGGTGACTGTAAGATGTATATGTGCAATAGGGTTCTAGGTTATATGTAATGTATGCATTATGTGATTTGCTTATGTGAAGTGTACTATGTCTTATAGATGCCACCCAGTTTATGATATGTGAAAAATAAACGGGTGGACATTTATTTAAGCACTAGCTGTGAGCCCGATGCAAATGCATCGGGATTCTAGAACGTGCATTAATTTGATTATAGTAGTTATAGCTGTTAGCCTGATGCAAATGCATCGGGTATCTAAAATATGTTTATTGTTTTTTTAAAGATTTTTAAATAATAATCGCATCATCAATAGCAACAATATAAGCCATAGCATTATTATTAGCAGTAATAGCAGTATTAATAGCATTATTAGCAGTATTATGAGCATTAATAACAGTATTAATAGCATTAATAGCATTATTATTAGCATTAATAGCATTATTAATAGCATTATTAGCATTAATAATAGCATTAATAACATTATTAATAGCATTATTATTAGCATTAATAATAGCATTATTAGCATTAATAATAGCATTAATAACATTATTAATAGCATTAATAGCATTATTATTAGCATTAATAGCATTATTAATAGCATTAATAGGATAAATATTAGCATTAATAGCATTAATAGCCTAATTAATAGCATTAATAGCATTATTAATAGCATTAATAGCATTATTATTAGCATTAATAGCATTAGTAGGGTAAATATTAGCATTAATAGCATAATTAATAGCAATAATAGCATTATTAATAGCATTAATAATTATTTATTAATAGCATTAATAATAGCATTATTAGCATTAATGATAGCATTCATAACATTAGTAATAGCATTAATAGCATTATTATTAGCATTGAATAGCATTAATAATAGCATTATTAGCATTAATATAGCATTATATAGCATTAATAGGATAAATATTAGCATTAATAGCATTAATAGGATAAATATTAGCATTAATAGCAGAATTAATAGCATTAATAGCATTATTATTAGCATTAATAGCATTATTATTAGCATTAATAGCATTAATAATACCATTAATAGGATATAATATTAGCATTTAATAGCATTAATAGCATTATTAATTAGCATTAATAGCATTATTATTAGCATTAAATAGCATTAATAATAGCATTATTAGCATTAATAATAGCATTATATAACATTATATAGCATTAATAGCTTTACTATTATAGCATTATTATAATAGCATTATTAGCATAATATTAGCATTTAATCATTATTAATAGCATTATTATTAGCATTTTTAGCATTATATTAATTAATAGCATTTAATAGCATTAATTATAGATTATATAGCATTAATAATAGCATTATTAGCATATAGATAAATAGCATTAATAGCATTATTAATAGCATTAATAGCATTATTAATTAGCATTAATAGCATTATTAATAGCATTATAGCATTATAATTAGCATTAATACATTAATTAATAGCATTAATAGCATTATATATTAATAGCATTATATAGCATTAATAATTAGATTATTAGCTTAATTAATTAATAGCATTAATAGCATTATTAATAGCATTAATAGCATATTATTATTAGCATTAATATTAGCATTAATATAATACATTAATAGATAGCATATTATAGCATTAATACATTAATAGCATAATTATAGCATTAATAGCATTATTAATTAGCATTAATAGCATTATTATTAGCATTAATAGCAATTAATAAGGTTAATATATAGTTAGCAATTAATAGCATTAATTTAAATAGCATATAATAGCATTATTAATAGCATTAAATACAATTATTAATTAGCATTATAGATAATATGCATTAATTAGCTATATAATATAGCATTTATAACATTATGAATAGCATTAATAGCATTATTATTAGCTATAATAGCATTAATTAGCATTAATTAGCATTAATAATAGCATTAATAGCATTATATATTAATAATATGCATTATAGCATTATATAGCATTAATAGATAAATATTAGCATTAATAGCATAATTATATAGCATTAATAGCATTATTATAGCATTAATAGCATTATTATTAGCATTAATAGCATTAATAATAGCCATTAAATAGCATTATTAATAGCATTAATAGCATTATTATGCATATAATAGCATTAATAGCATTATATATTAGCATTAATAGCATTAATAATAGCATTAATAGCATTAATAATAGCATTAATAGCATTTAATAGCATTATATAGCATTAATAGCATATTATTAATAGATTATAGCATTAATAATAGCATTATATAGCATTATATAATAGCATTAATTAACATTAAATAGCATTAATAGCATTATATTATTAGCATTAATAGCATTAATAATACCATTAATAGATAAATTAGCATTAATAGCATTAATAGCATTATTAATAGCATTAATAGCATTATATATAGCATTAATAGCATTATACATTATTAGCATTTAATACATTAATGACATTATTAATAGCATTAATAGCATTATATAGCATTAATAGCATTAATAATAGCATTAATAGCATTAATAGATTATTACATATAGCATTAATAGCATATATTATTATAGCATATAATAGCATTAATATTAATTAGCATTATATATTATAGATAATTAGCATTAATATAGCATTAATACATTATTAATAGCATTAATAGCATTATTATTAGCATTAATAGCATTAATAATAGCATTATTTAGCATTAATAATAGCATTAATAAAATTATTAATAGCATTAATAGCATTATTATTAGCATTAATTATAGATTAATAGCATTATATTAGATTTATAATTAATGCATTATTAATACATTAATAGATAATATCATTATGCATATAATAGCATTAATCTTTAATAGCTATTAATAGCATTATTATTAGCATAAATAGCATTAATAATAGCATTATTAGCATAATTAATAGCATTAATAACATTATTAATAGCATTAATAGCATTATTATGATTAATAGCATTATTAGCATATTAATTATATAGCATTAATAGCATTAATAATACATTAATAGCATTATTATTAGCATTTATTTATTTTATTATTATTTTTATGTAATTATTTAATATTTTTTTATTATTTTTTATATTTTATTATAATTTTTAAATTATTATTTTTTATTATTTAATTTATTTATTTTTTTAAGTGAGAGTGAGACACAGTTCTCATTCAGGTCCGCATTTTTTTTTTTTTTTATATTAATTATTATTATTAATTATTTAATATATTTTATTTATTTTTTTATTATTTTTTAATTATTTTTAAATAATTTTTTTATTATTAAATTTATTTATTTTTTTAAGTGAGAGTGAGACATAGTTCTCATTCAGGTCCGCATTTTTTTTTTTTTTTTTATTATTATTTTTATTGAATTATTTAATATTTTTTATTTATTTTTTTATTATTTTTTAATTATTTTTAAATTATTATTTTTATTATTTAATTTATTTATTTTTTTAAGTGAGAGTGAGACACAGTTCTCATTCAGGTCCGCAGTTTTTTTTTTTTTTATTATTATTTTTATTTAATTATTTAATATTTTTTATTTATTTTTTTATTATTTTTTAATTATTTTTAAATAATTTTTTTATTATTAAATTTATTTATTTTTTTAAGTGAGAGTGAGACATAGTTCTCATTCAGGTCCGCATTTTTTTTTTTTTTTTATTATTATTTTTATTGAATTATTTAATATTTTTTATTTATTTTTTTATTATTTTTTAATTATTTTTAAATTATTATTTTTATTATTTAATTTATTTATTTTTTTAAGTGAGAGTGAGACACAGTTCTCATTCAGGTCCGCAGTTTTTTTTTTTTTTTATTATTATTTTTATTTAATTATTTAATATTTTTTAATTATTTTTTTATTATTTTTTAATTATTTTTAAATTATTATTTTTATTATTTAATTTATTTATTTTTTTAAGTGAGAGTGAGACACAGTTCTCATTCAGGTCTGCAGTTTTTTTTTTTTTAATTATTATTTTTATTGAATTATTTAATATTTTTTATTTATTTTTTTATTATTTTTTAATTATTTTTAAATTATTATTTTTATTATTTAATTTATTTATTTTTTTAAGTGAGAGTGAGACACAGTTCTCATTCAGGTCTGCAGTTTTTTTTTTTTTAATTATTATTTTTATTGAATTATTTAATATTTTTTATTTATTTTTTTATTATTTTTTAATTATTTTTAAATTATTATTTTTATTATTTAATTTATTTTATTTTTTTAAGTGAGAGTGAGACACAGTTCTCATTCAGGTCCGCAGTTTTTTTTTTTTTTTATTATTATTTTTATTTAATTATTTAATATATTTTATTTATTTTTTTATTATTTTTAAATTATTTTTAAATTATTATTTTTATTATTTAATTTATTTATTTTTTTAACTCCGAGTGAGACGCAGTTCTCATTCAGGTCCGCCTTTTTTTTTCCCCATTGACATACATTAGCGGTGTGTCGGCGATTTTATGGCCGGCCACCTGGTTCTATTTGTCGGCCCTAAAATCGCGGACACACCGCTAATGCATGTCTATGGGCAGTCAGCTCGAATTCTGATTGGTCGGCGTTCAATCCGAAATCGGGCTGACTGCCCATAGAGATGCATTAGCGGTGTGTCCGCGATTTTAGGGCCGACAAATAGAACCAGGTGGGCGGCCATAAAATCGCCGACACACCGGTAATGTATGTCAATGGGAAAAAAAAAGTCGGACCTGAATGAGAACTGCGTCTCAGTTTTGAGGGGCTCTTCTGATTGGCTGAGGGCAGTATACCACGACCAATCAGAAGAGGGCCTGAGATCTCATTGAGGTAGAATGGGGGATTTTTCTTCCATTCTATCTTAATGAGAAGGAAGAGGACGTCGGAGGTGGAAGATCCCCGGGGCCGGACGAAGAGGCGAAGATGGCGGAAATAAGAGAGAAGACCCCCGGGGCCGGAGGAAGAGGACGCCTGGCCGGACGGAGGAGTTGAGGATCGGACGGACGATCAGATGACTTGAAGGGATGTAAGTGATCGACGGGGGCGTTAGGTTAGGGGACAGCGGGAGCTTCGGGTATAGGGCCTTAGGTGACAGCGGTGTTAGGTTAGGGGACGGCGGGGGCTTAGGGGATAGGCGGCGGGGCTTAGGGGGTATCGGCGGGGGCCTAGGATACTACGGGGCTTAGGGGTAGGGGCTTAGGGGCTGCTGCGGGCTTAGGGGGTAGGGCCTTAGGGGCAGCGGTGGCTTAGGGGGTAAACGGCGGGGGCTTAGGATGCTGCGGGTCGGGGGTTAGGTGGTCGCGGCTTAGGGGATAGGGGCTTAGGGGGTATCGGCGGGGGCTTAGGATGCTGCGGGTCGGGGTTAGGTGGTCGGGGCTGCTGCGGGGCTTAGGGGGTAGGGGCTTAGGGGCGGCGGTGGCTTAGGGGGTAGACGGCGGGCTTAGGGGGTATCGGCGAAGGGTTAGGATGCTGCGGGTCGGGGGTTAGGTGGTCGGGGCTTAGCGGGTGGCGACTTAGGGGTAGGGGCGGCGCAGATGTTCGGGGCTTAGCGGGTGGCGACTTAGGGGTAGGGGCGGCACACTGAGGGCGGCGGTGGCTTAGGGGGTAGACGGCGGGGCTTAGGGAGTATCGGCGGGGGGTTAGGATGCTGCGGGTCGGGGGTTAGGTGGTCGGGGCTTAGCGGGTGGCGACTTAGGGGTAGGGGCGGCGCACTGAGGGGGTGGCTAAGAGCATGGGGCTGTAGTGTACACCGCTATGGTATACTACAGTCCCATGGCCATACGCCTGTCAGGTGTAAAGCGTATGGCCATGGGACTGTAGTATACCATAGCGGTGTACACTACAGCGCCGGGCGGCGGGGCTTAGGGGGTATCGGCGGGGGGTTAGGATGCTGCGGGTCGGGGGTTAGGTGGTCGGGGCTTAGCGGGTGGCGACTTAGGGGTAGGGGCGGCGCACTGAGGGGGTGGCTAAGAGCATGGGGCTGTAGTGTACACCGCTATGGTATACTACAGTCCCATGGCCATACGCCTGTCAGGTGTAAAGCGTATGGCCATGGGACTGTAGTATACCATAGCGGTGTACACTACAGCGCCATGCTCTTAGCCAGCCCTGGCTTTGTTAGCGAAGCGACTCGCAATGCCCGCTTTGCGGGCATTGCTTCGTGAGTCGCCGTGGCCGCTATGCGGCCACGGGGAGAGTCCAAGAGAAGCAGCTCGCTCGCGCTAACAAAGCCACCGGAAGTTGCGCCGCTCCGACGGAAGTCGCTACGGCAATTATATAATAGATGAGTGTGAGTGTGATGTCATCTTCCCGTGCCAAGCGAGTACCCCTGGGCGCTACCTCACAAAATATATATATACTAGCTGTGAGCCCGATGCGATTGCATCGGGATTCTAGAACTGGTGTATAGTTTATTAAATTAGATTTTTAACTAATAATCCAATTATTCCATGATAGATGGCGGCCCAATTGTAAAGAATCGGGAGTGTAGCATGCATATATACATTATTCATTCAAATTTGACAATAATGCACATAAGACATGATATCTATCTATCAACTACCAATGTTTGTATGGTACATGTCAGTGTAGTACATGTCATGATTCTAAGGCAAGGCTTTTCGTACAGATACTGGCACTGATGTTTTGTACAGATTACGTATATTCAATTTATATATGAATATTAATAATCTATGATTAAGCCAGTACATGTTTCCCCACCAACCACGGGAAGGTAGCCTTACAACTGGTGGGACCTACTCTACTCTACCCCTAATAATTAATAGTTAGACTCCTTTTAAAGCAGATATTTTTTGGCTATTTGCAGAAGGTGTAGACTAACCAAATACAATTTCTGCACTTGTCACCAAAGGACCTACCTACAGCTGACTTTCAGCAAGTAACATGTAATGTATATGGAACTTGCAATTAGCTTGCAATAAATACGGCAAGCACAGCTTTAACATGTTGACTAAATGCAACCACTAAAAATCAGAGCTAACTGTGATTTTGGCAGTTGAAACTGTTGAAAGCACATGTGCCGCAACTACTGCAAGTAAAGCACAAATTCCATTAACATTTCATGCAACTTACAGTAAGAGTGCTGTAGGTCACCATTAGACAGCAAGTGTCAAAATTGATGTGTTCACACTATAAATTCCACAAATAGCAGAATAAGTCAGATTTAAAAAGAAAATGTCTATTCTTTCCCTATGTGTCTAAATATGTATCTATGTGTCTAAATATGTACCTATATGTATGTATGTATTTATATGTACAGAACACACTTCAAGATAGAGATGTGTGTGAACAGCTGTCCCACCCGTCTCTAATGCTGCATTCAGACTTGCAGATGCATCTGCAGCATTTTGCAGATGCATCTGCATGCAGACAGTAAACCCTATCTTTATAATGGGACGCACAGTGTCTGCAGATGCTTCCAGACAGCCAAGCACACCCATTCACTCCTATATGTGATCTCTGCGCAGGCAGATGCTTGGGTACAGATCACAGACTCTACTCCGCACCAGGGACACGACATGTTGCATCCCTGGTGATGGTGGGAGTGTGTGATTTGTATTCAGGCATCCGCCTGCGCACAGATCACATATAGGAGTAAATGTGTGTGCACAGCTGCCTGCAAGCATCTGCAGACACCATGCGTCCCATTATAAAGATAGGGTCTACCGTCTGCATGCAGATGATTCCAGATGCATTTTCAAAACGCTGCAGATGCATCTGCAAATCTGAAGGCAGCCTTAGCTGTTCACAAAAACCTGACCCTGTGTAAAAAGAAAATGAAATCTCGCAGCAGCTATCCTGCTGAAGCTTCAGGTTCTTATCACTAAATGCAAGCATTTAGATGATACACATCTACAATCTACTATAAAATGTGTGTTTATATACATATACTATGAAATTTAAAAAGAAAGTTCAAAAGCTAAAAAAGTAAGTACTATATATTTTAAATAACTATTTTATATCTAAAACTTATTTATAATATCTTTATAAAGAAAGTAATATTTGTGGTATTTTTGTCTATTTCTATTCTTCTACATCTATAGCTAAATTAAATTATTGTAATATTTGTGTTTAATTAGAAAGTATGTATGTAAATAGAATATGTATGTAAATAATTAAAAGTAAAATATTTTTATACACTATATTTTTAGTGAAAAGTGAAACTAAAGACTATATTTCTTAAAGACCTATTTAATATTTATTAACTAATTATAATGTCTATCTAAAACTAAAGTAATTTGTTTGGTATTTTTGATTATTTCTATTGCTATACATCTATTTGTAAACTATTTTTTTATAATTTTTTTGGTCAATTCCTACACATCTATGGGCAAAGTAATTTTTTTTTTTTTTTTTAGTACTATACATCTATGGCTAAACTATTTTATGGGAATATTTTTGTTTAATTAGAAAATAATTATGTATCTAAATGTAATATGCATATAAAGAATTTAAACTAAAATATTTCTATATACTATATTGTTATTGAAAATGAACACTAATGACTATATTTATTAAATAACTATTGTATATATAATAACTAATTTTAATATCTTTTTGTATAACAAATAATATATATTTTTTTTTTATATTACTATACATCTATGGCTAAACTAATTTATTGTAATTTTTGTATTTAATTAGAAAGTAAGTATGTATGTAAATCTAACATGTATCTAAAGAATTTAAAATAAAATATTAGAGAGAATATTTGTAGTAAAGAGTATTTCACTACTGGGCAGCAATTTGACTTGAATGGGTGTATCCAACACTTTCACCTTATCATTGCATCGTGTTTTTACTCGTGAAAAATCCACATATAACTGTCCATGTCCAAAAACTGTTTGTGACAAAAAAATCCCTACTTTCTTCAGTGTATGGCCTTAGGATTTGTTGATGGTCATGGAAAAAGTAGACTTCACGGGAAATTGTTGACGTCTTAACTTGAAAGGTGAGGCAGTTTCTGATGGAGATAAATAAATCCTTGGAATAAACACCACATTTCCTTCTGCAGACCCAGTAATGACTTTTGCTTGAATGAGATTGTCAAACAAAGTGATGAGAATGAAGCGATTCCCATTGCAAAGACCTTTTATGCTGTTAAAGGTGTGCAAAAGCATGACAATGCTACCAATGTGTAATTTGAGGCGATGATAAGGCATTCCCATTGGTGTGAGTGAATTTAAAAATTCCACTGGATATTGGTCTGAATCTTCAGTCTGAATGGAATCATCACTAATGTACTCAGTGTATTCACCAGCAATGCAATCCATAACCTGAGAGTTCACCATTTCCACATGGACATTTTTAGGACAAAGATTGTCATGTGATGCAGCAATGTGAATGCTTTCATTGTTATATCCATCATGTATGTAAATGTAATATATATCAAAAGAATTTAAGATAAAATATTCTTATAGACAATATTTTTAGTAAAGACTTTTTCAGAATTAGGCACCAACTTTCCTTGAATGGGTGTATCCAGCACTTTCACCTTAACGTTACATCTTCTTTTCACTCGTGAAAAAGCCACATATAACTGTCCATGTCCAAAAACAGGTTCTGGCAAAAAAATCCCTACTTTCTCCAGTGTTTGGCCTTGGGATTTGTTGATGGTCATGGCAAAAGCAGGCTTCAAGGGAAATTGTCGACGTCTTAACTTGAAAGGTAATCCAGTCTCTGATGGAGATAAATCAATCCTTGGAATAAACACCACATTTCCTTCTGCAGAGCCAGTAATGACTTTTGCTTGAATCAGATTGTCAAACAAAGCAATGACAATCAAGCGAGTCCCATTGCAAAGACCTTTTCTGCTGTTAAAGTTGCGCAAAAGCATGACAATGGTACCGATTTTTAATTTGAGGCGATGAGAAGGCATTCCCGTTGGTGTGAGTGAATTTAAAAATTCCACAGGATATTGATCTGGATCTTCAGTCTCATCAGGATCAATGGAATCATCACTAATGTATTCAGTGTATTCACCAGCAATGCAATCCATGACCTTAGAGTTCACCATATCCACATGGTCATTTTTAGGGCAAAGAATGGCATGTGATGCAGCAATCTGAATGCTTTCATTGTTATCTACATCAATGAAAATGTTTTCACCAAATATAGCAAGAATGATTGAGCCAGTGCAGATCATGTCTTGTGGGATTTCAATGGTATCATCTCCAAGGTTGAAATCATTGGACAATTCACCATTTCCCAGTTGAAGTAACCAACGGCTATAATCAGGATCAATGGAGCGCATATTGTTGAAGAGTGGCAATTGAGTGAAAAGCTGCCATTGTCGTGAGTATTTAATACAACTCTCTATAATGTCAGTTCTTGTACCATGTGGGATGATAGGCAGACACTGTCGAAAGTCTCCTCCCAGAACAATGACTTTCCCTCCAAAAGGTGTTGTATTTTTCTTGGAGATATCTGTTGTCATGACATCCCGTAAAAGTTGATCAATCACATGCAATGCATATTTAGATAACAGAGTGGACTCGTCAATAATGAAAAGTTTGGTACTTTTCAAATGTTGTGCAGCATCTGTATCATTTTTAATCCTTGAAACGGAGGTTTCATTGATTGGAATTGGTATTCCGTAAAGTGAATGGATGGTTCTTCCTCCTTGCAGTAAGTTAGCTGCAATCCCTGTACTGGCTGCAGGTGAGACAATTTCGCCTTCTCCTCTTAGTTCATGAATTAATAAATCATACAGGTATGTTTTACAACTGCCACCTGGACCGTCAATGAAAAAGCACTTAGGTTGTCCACTTCTATCGTGTAAAGCTTGATTGATCGCATCATAGGCCAAAAGTTGGTGGTCATTTAAAGTAGCTTTCATTTGCTGAGCTCTTCTTAACTCATCATCCTTGTTGTATAGTGGAGCGATGTATGGCTTTCTTTTTGGTCGTGGTAGATTAAAATCAGTAAAAGTTTTGCCATGAAATTTTAGAATAGTTTGGACATCAGTCATAGCATATCCTTCACAATTCTCACACTCCTCAGTGTTGGAGTGATATGCATGGCAGTAGTCTTGGATAAAGTCTTGTTTAAATTCTTTCCACAACTCCAATGGATGAGCTGGAGGACCAAAAATACATATATATGCGAACATATCACGAAGCTGTGCAGGCATGTTGAGAACACAGGCATCCAATAAAGTATTTCTCCAAACAGTGTCATCGAAGAGCAATCCAAGAGCTAATGCTGCCTCTTTAAAAGTTGGGTATGTCACTTCATTAACAGTCTTAATGTTGTCAAAACTTGTTGCTCCTTTGACATGCAGTAACAACAACCTCAAATAGTACCTTTCTTGATCTTTCATACTAACAGTATACATTCTTCCAATCACTGAAGAACCTCCTCGCTTTCTAACTTCCCATGCACCTTCTTTCCAAACATAGTGCTCTGGAATTTGGCAGTAGAAGTAATCATGAGCATGCGGGTTACTCTCATTCAGCTCAAAGTAGCCCATCAGAGTAGATTTTCTGTGCATTGTGCAACTGATGTCGTCAACAGAGTCATCCTCATGAAAATAAAGCGGTTGAGAATGTGGGAGATGTACGGCCAGGCGAATAATGGAGTGCGATTGTCTATGCATCGGGTAAGCAAATATTCGCCAAGCTGCCTCCGGTGCACTCACGTATCTTGAATCCATGAATTGATGTGTTTCATCATGGTGAATATTGGTTTGGCAAATTTCAAGATTGGCTTTATCATGTCCTTTGTAGACATATTTGAATAGGTATTTTACACTTTGAATGGAAGCACATACCTCAACATTAATATGACACTTGTATGTTAATAGTAGGTAAGGGTTATAGGGAACAACCCAAGAATTATCAATCATCTTTGAACGGATTTGAAAGGATGATCCTTCCTTTCTTTGATAAGTAGGGTATGCATCCTTAGCTATGAGTGTTCTTGGTTGGAAATCTTTAGGAAAACCTTTCTTACACTTGCCAAGATCCATACATGGAGAATTGGGGTTGTGTTGACCACAGGGTCCATGAATCATGTGTTGCATCACAATGTCATGGAGCAGAGGGTATTCTTCTGGATCAGGGATTTCAGCCCAAACTATATTATCCACTTCAACCTCAGTTCTTAGTTTGGATTTGCTATCCAGAATGATCAAAATATGAGCGTGTGGTAGGCCACGCTTTTGGAATTCAATCACATGAACCATTGCACAAACTTTGCCAAATAATCCAGTGTTAATTTCTTTTAATAGGGCTTCCAGTTTAATTCGGAAGACACGGGCCACTAAATGAGGTCTATGTTCCACACGCTGCCATGGCTGTAAATTGTTTGTAATCTCCCTCCATTTAGGATTACAGGTCATGGTTACAAAAAGATCTGGTCGTCCAAATTTAGTCACAATAGCCATGGCATCCTGATAGCGTTGCTGCATGTTTCTGGGACTGCCTTCAAAAGAAGATGGTAAAATGACCGTCTTGCCAATGGGAATACCTTTCTCAACAGATTGTTTCAGAAGATGTTCCTGGAGTACGCAATAATCCTCCACTTTTAAATCCTTTTGATGATGACGGATAAAATTTAAGCGATTAGCCTCGATTTTCACATACGCATCCACTAAGTACTGCTGTGTTAGTTTGCCACCATTCAGGACAGGATTGAACTGATTCCGTACAGACAGCAAATAGCAGTAATACTGGAGCTGTGTAACCCGGCGTTGACTTTTGCCTTCATGCTTGAGTCCCTCATGCCAGCCTTGTTCTCCATGAGGAAAAAATAAAGGATAGAGTAATGCATCTAAATTGCTGTGCAGAATACTGACTTGCTGTGTTTTTGGGGCCAAGGGGTTATTTGGATCAGGTTTCAAATGAATTAAAATGTCTCTATTGAATGGTGGCTCTCCATCAGCATTTTCAAAGACCACAGCAACTTCATTGGCAGTAGGATTGTTATAGCGTCTCGGGTCTTGGCCTCTGTCTTGTTTAATGGCCATGATAATATTTGGCATTTTTGTGCCATGTTCTACTGCCTTCTGTTCTTCTTCTAATTCAACTTGATGTAGCATTTTGTAGGCCGAAACAAAGGGATTAATATTATCCAATTGAAGAGCAATGATACTCATTAAAGTATGATTACATTTAACATTTTCTGGAGACTGTAGCCGTTGGTCTGTAGCGCTTAGAGTATCTAAAATGTACAGTTGTGCATATGCTGGAGTTTGATCTTGAGCAGAATGGAGTGTTCCAGTGCGATGATAAATTTGCCCATGAATACGAAAGCAGTATGGTCCATGTCCAGGAGGTAGAGAAACATGGGCACCCATGGAGGCAAAAGCAAAAGAACTATTAATGCTCCTTATATTCTCCATCAAATTTTGACTGTACTCACTCTCTCCTTTCAGCAGGCGTTGGAACACGTGCGGGTATTGAGGTAATGGTAACTTTACTTTTCCCTTGTGGCAACAAAGAGTAAACTGTTGATCTGATGGTCGTTCAGCAGTAAAATGTCGAGCCTCACAATGTTCACATATTACATTCATGAAACCACAGAAATGTTCTGCAATAACATGATCCTGATCAATAAATCCCCTTTCATGTAGGAGAGGTGAATAGAATGAACGTAGAAATTTATTATGTAATCCTACATAAATGAGACGTGGAAGGGATGTAGATTCCAAACATTCAATAAATGAAGAAGTGGAATATATATTCCGTTCTGCCTGTTGCAATATAGAAGTGGAAGAAGAAGTTTGACGTTCTTCACGACGTAATGTAGCCAAATGGGCCAAGTGGACTTGTCTAGATGTAGGAGATTCTGTATCTTGACGCATCTGTCTTTTCCTTTTAAGCCTCAAAATTTTACACTGTTTGCTGTATGGCGTCTCCTTAGCACAGTGTTTTCGTTTTGATGTGGCCTTGCGATGCAGTAAAGGCTGTTCAGTTGTAGTCAAGATAGTAGAAGAAGAGGTGGCAGGAGTCTGAGCATCAGACAAAGAGGTGGCAGCAGTCAGAGCATCAGATGAAGAGGTGGCAGCAGTCTGAGGATCAGACGAAGAGGTGGCAGCAGTCTGAGCATCAGACAAAGAGGTGGCAGCAGTCAGAGCATCAGATGAAGAGGTGGCAGCAGTCTGAGGATCAGACGAAGAGGTGGAAGCAGTCTGAGGATCAGACGGATCTCCTGCAGGCATTAACTTTTTCTGTTTGCGTCGTTGAGGCAGAGTAATTGATTTTTTGGCTAATCGTTCTGTCCTTCCTTCAGAACTCTCCTCCACACCCTTCTTGCGCATACGCACAGACACCTTGCGAACCTTTCCTTTTTTGATTTCCATAGAGGTAATGGGAGGTGTTAAAGGCAGTTCACTTGGTAAAATGTCAGTACACGAAGAGGCTGGAGTAGCTTCTGTGTCAGACGGTTCTTCAGTGACTGGAATTTTTGTTTGTTTGCATGTAGAACGCGCAGTCATGGCTCTTGTTTCCATTTGTTGGCTTGTTTTTTCAGAAGACACTCCCGAAATACGTGTATGTAAAGCGGTCTTTGCAGCATCCAACGAAAAACGTCTCAGTGGAGAAGAGAGTTTACCAAAGCGTTTCAGTTTAGCAGCCTTAGCCCTATCTAACCGAATACGTCTCTCTGCAGAAGTCTCATTTGCAATACGTTTGGCGTGAGCAGCCTTAACACGATCTAAGCGAATACGTCTCCTTTCTAAGGTCTCTTCAGCAAGGCGTTTTGCCTTAGCAGCCTTATCAGTATCTAAGCGAAGACGCCTCTCTTCTGAAGTCTCCTTTGCAGTACGTTTCTCCTTAGCAGCCTTACGCAGATCTAAACGAACACGTTTCTCTTCCAAACTCTCCTCTGCAAAGCGTTTAGCTTTAGCAGCCTTATCTTGATGTAACCGACGGCGTCTCTGTTCCAAAGTTTTCTCAGCACGCTTCTTCTTCGGTGTAGATGCAGCCTCCTTGGCAAGAGTGATATTTTGTGTTGGAGAGATCATCTTAGTAAGAATAGTCAGTGAATCAAAAGCAAAATGAGCTAGAGTGTGTTAGTTAAGGAAACAATGAATACTAACTGTGTAAACAGACAAAAACAATAAAACTAAAGTATGGTTTTCCAAAACCTGTTATAATGAAATGATAGACTTATTTAAAGTAACAAAGAAAGATGTAATGATGTTAACTGTATGGAGTATTGAATGGCAATGAGTGTTAAAATTCCTTAAAAACTGCCGTGAAGGCAAAACAAATGGATGTAATGGCCCTTTCCGATACACGGTATCAAAGCAAATTTTGAACATTGTAATAAAAACGTTAATAGAAGCAGGATGACATCAATTTCTGCATAACCACCAGCAAGGTTGTTGTTTCATAAGGTGTTGAAAAAAAGCAGATTTACGGTTAATTTCTACCAAGAACTGAAGGTTTTGGTATTATAGCAGAAGTAGTGGTTTTTATTTTTGTTGGTGGAATAGGGGAAACAGCGGCCTAAACGTGAAGTATGAAATGGCAGAATGTGACAAAGCAGGGTGAAAAAAGAAATAAGGCAACTTGCGTATGAGATATTGTAAGAGTCAGGTCAATGTAAAAAGTAACGTAAATGCGGTGATGTAGTGTAACGCTACGCAACTACAGCCCTGGTGACGGGTATGGAGAAATCGCGTTTAAAATTTAAATCTTAGGCCATGTTATAAAAGTATGTAAATGTGCATATACAATGGACGTGTGAAAGGGGACCCAGTCAGTAATAGAGTGTAAAATATGAGGTATGTAAAAGTAGTGAATATCCTACTGGGATGATAGAGACTTTGACATGAGCATTAATTTCAAATAGCATCATAAGCGTTGGAAAAACAGCATCTGGTGCATGTGGCGCATAGCCACAGCATAACTGCAGGACTTGCAAGCGTTTACGTGAATCCCCATACTCATTATAATCGGCATAATAGTCAGTATCTATTTATTTGCAGTAGGTGCAGCAATTTGGATTTTGCACTTGTAGCAGGTCCTGGATGGAAAAAAAAAGATGGGTGACCACGCTTTTTATGGTGGCGGGAGCTGTGGCAAGTTCCCCTATACGTACAATGGGGATTAGCGGAATGACACCGCAAGTGCAGCAGTTATGCGGTGGCAATGCAGCAAAGCAAGCGGATGCAATTCTGTCAGGACATCTAGTGCAATTTCAAATAACCGCTGATGTCAACTGGGCAGGTAGCATTACCACCAAACTGTTAAAAATAAGACAGGTAGTAATGCAACAGAGTCATTACTAAGAAAAATAATAAAAATTGACATATAATGGGTTAACGTACTCGTAACCGTGTGATGACTGACTCCTAACTCCAAAAAAAAAAGTCAAAGAGCCTGTAAGTAGTTAATATAGCATTGGCACGCATAAAAAATACTGGACGATTAATAAAAATAAAATTAGTATTAAAGTATTTAGTAATTAAATGCCAGTAGTATACCACAAAGTGACATAGACAGTGAATAGGCAAAACAATAGAAGACGTTAATGTAGCACTTACATCCTATAAAAGAGTGTGGATGTTAAAATAAATTTCAAATAGTATAGAAGAGTTTAAATTGCAAATGCCCTGAGTACAGCACCTAGTAACACAGTTAGTGAATAGCAAACTGAAAGTAGGGGGTTAATGTAGCATTTCGAACCCTATAAAACATAGTGTGGGAAAACAAAATGGCAAATGGCATAGAAGAGGAAAATGTATAAATAGCCTTAGTGGACCACATACTGAGATAGCAAGGGGGGCAGAAATAGAATAGAACGGGTTAATGTACAAATTGCCTTAGAGCCCTTTCACATCAGCTCTTTAGATAAAATTGCGGTAGATGCATTGAAAAAAATGCATCTGCTGCGATAGCCACATTAACATTGCAGTTGCAGTGCGGTAGCGGTAATCCCTATAGAAACCATAAGGGGACTTGCGGCCACTGCGATTTAGCAGTTGCGTCAAGTGTTGCTACAAAAAAAAATGAACTTGGCGCACCTGCCGCAAGTATTCCTATAGTTTGTATGGGTATTCCCGCAACAGCGCAGCAAGTGCAAGGTTTAATCGGCAATCGCAGCAGATGGGTTTTTTTCTGGCCATGTGTGGTGAAGTTGTAAAATCACAGATGTCCAGCACATAGTGACACAGTTATTGAATAGCAAACAGAATAGAAGGGGTTAATGTATGAGTTTAAAGCCTATAAAATAGTCATGGTGCAAGTAAAATAGAAAAGGCATAGAAGAGGTTAATGTAAAAATGTCCTTAGTACAGCAGATAGTGAGATACGCAGTGTGGCAGTAATAGAATAGAAGGGGTTACTATAAAAAAGGCCGTAGTACAGCAGATAGTGAGATAGGCAGTGTAGGACTAATATAATAGAAAGGGTTAATATTAAAATGGCCGTAGTACAGCAGATAGTGAGATAGGCAGTGTGGCACTAATAGAATAGAAAGGGTTAATATAAAAATGGCGGTAGTACAGCACATAGTGAGATAGGCAGTGTAGCACTAATAGAATAGAAAGGGTTAATATAAAAAGGCCGTAGTACAGCACATAGTGAGATAGGCAGTGTGGCACTAATAGAATAGAAAGGGTTAATATTAAAATGGCCGTAGTACAGCAGATAGTGAGATAGGCAGTGTAGGAGTAATAGAATAGAAAGGGTTACTATAAAAAAGGCGGTAGTACAGCAGATAGTGAGATACGCAGTATAGCACTAATAGAATAGAAGGGGTTAATATTAAAATGGCCGTAGTACAGCAGATAGTGAGATAGGCAGGGTGGCACTAATAGGATAGAAAGGGTTAATATTAAAATGGCCGTAGTACAGCAGATAGTGAGATAGGCAGTGTAGCACTAATAGAATAGAAGGGGTTAATATTAAAATGGCCGTAGTACAGCAGATAGTGAGATACGCAGTGTAGCACTAATAGAATAGAAGGGGTTAATAATAAAATGGCCGTAGTACAACAGATAGTGATATAGGCAGTGTAGCACTAATAGAATAGAAGGGGTTAATATAAAAAAGGCCGTAGTAGAACAGATAGTGAGATACACAGTGTAGGAGTAATAGAATAGAAAGGGTTAATTTTAAAATGGCCGTAGTACAGCAGATAGTGAGATAGGCAGTGTAGCACTAATAGAATAGAAAGGGTTAATATAAAAAAGGGCATAGTACAGCAGATAGTAAGATAGGCAGTGTAGCACTAATAGAATAGAAAGGGTTAATATTAAAATGGCCGTAGTAGAGCAGATAGTGAGATACGCAGTGTAGCACTAATAGAATAGAAGGGGTTAATAATAAAATGTCCGTAGTACAACAGATAGTGATATATGCAGTGTAGTACTAATAGAATAGAAGGGGTTAATATAAAAAAGGCCGTAGTAGAGCAGATAGTGAGATACACAGTGTAGGAGTAATAGGATAGAAAGGGTTAATATTAAAATGGCCATAGTACAGGATATAGTGAGATAGGCAGTGTAGCACTAATAGAATAGAAAGGGTTAATATTAAAATGGCCGTAGTACAGCAGATAGTAAGATAAGCAGTGTAGCACTAATAGAATAAAAGGGTTAATATTAAAATGGCCGTAGTAGAGAACATAGTGAGATAGGCAGTGTGGCACTAATAGAATAGAAAGGGTTAATATAAAAAAGGCGCTAGTACAGCAGATAGTGAGATAGGGAGTGTAGCAGTAATAGAATAGAAAGGGTTAATAGTAAAATGGGCTTAGTAGAGCAGATAGTGAGATAGGCAGTGTGGCAGTAATAGAATAGAAGGGGTTAATATCAAAATGGCCTTAGTAGTGCACATAGTCAGATAGCAAATGGAGGAGAAATAGAATAGAAGGGGTTAATAAAGTATGAAAAGAAGAGGGCAGTATGCATAAATGTAGCTGATATATAATTTGTAAAAACAAAGGGTTAATATAAGCCTAGGCATTAGGTATATATACTCTGATGTGAGATTGTACTGTGAAAACAGCTTTTTCACTTTTACATTGTGCACCAATTCAAATTTCCCGCTCTAAGATGGCCGACGCGAAAAGTTCATTCATAAAAAGCCGGCAGACGCCAGCCGCGATGTGATTGGGCAGCGAAAACTTCATAAAAATGGCGCCGTGAATCCGGTTGGTCGGCGCTATTGTGTGAAGATGCCGCTGTCCAATCACAACTCAGCGGGGCGGAGCTACAAACTTCCAGCCGGCCGAACGGCATATCCGAAAATCGTACCAGGCGCTCGGCAACAAAATTTTCGAAGTCCCCGCTGTGCGGTGACCAATCGGAATCAAAGCGCCATAAAGAACAACCAATCAGAATCGCGGCTCATTTCTCAATGGATGTCTATGGGAAGTCGACATCCAATGAGAATCGAGGCGGCAATTTTGAAAATG
>JARQOC010002334.1:0-26605 GCA_033576535.1 Allobates femoralis
GAACTGGTATTAACCTCATTATTACCAAGCGTGCGACCCCCCCACCAGGGCCGCTGGAAGAGCCAGGTAAAGTGCGTGGAAATGGAGCTACAATGAATGTACCATTTTCAGGGGCGACTGTGGGTTTCAGCGTGGGAGGCCCCAGCCCCCAGCTGCCTGGTTTTATCTGGCTGGTGATCAAAATATGGTGATAGCCCATGCATTTTTTTTAATTATTTAATTAAATAACAATAAAAAAAAAATATTGTGCTTCCATGTATTTTGATTGCTAGCCAAGGTAAAGCCAGGCAGTTGGGGATGGCAGCCCGTATCTGTCTGCTTTATCTGTGCTGAGAATCAAAAATACTGCAGATTGCTACATTATTTTTTTTTAATTATTTATTTTTACACTACTATATGTAACATAGCTAGGTCTGGAGCTGCCCGGCATGTACTGTACGCTATTAGCATACAGTGCCTCAGACAGCTCCTGACAGGAGCTGGTGGGTATGTACTGTACACAAATTGCGTACAGTACCTCGGAGCCCATCTGTGCTGACATGCTGCACAGAGGCTGCAGATGGGGTCAACCTTGGGATTTTTAAAATTTGGACAACAGCTGTGTTTTTTACTAATCATCTATCACCACTGCTGTGACAGCGGTGACAGATGATTGGTTACTGTACCGGGAAACCGGCAAATTCAAACTCAGCGGCTTTGATTCACCGGTAAATGCTGTCCAGGGTCCAGGATCACACCCACACGCACCACACATGCACTCAAGCAGCACACTCGCAGCACACTCACATGCATACAGCCATCCACACTCACCCACACGCACCACACTCGCACCACACTCACAGCAAACACGCACAACACTCGCATCATTGTCATGCATCAAACACACTCCATGTTTGATGAATGACAGTGTGCCTCCAGCCTAAGGGTGCATATTCACAATCTGGACTTGCAGCGTTTTGGACGCAGCGTCCAAAACACTGTATGGTACAGTACAAGCATAGTGGGTGGGATTTGTAAAAATCCCATACTCACTGTGCTTGTCACCTCCGCAGCGTTATCTCAGCTGCGGTGCAGGTTTCCAGACTTCCACATCTCCGCAGCATGTTAATTTCATGCTGCAGAGTCGGAAGAGATAACCATCGGTTGCACGCATGGAGAAGCTGCCCTGAGCACAAACCTTTATGGTATCCCAGAGAAGCAGAATTTGCCCATCTAGATGTCATATTGTGATGACAAGTATTCATCTATTTTATAGGAAAAGGGAAAGTAGGAAAGTTCATCAGGAATACTTGCAGCAGTGGCTTTAGTGTTGTATACTGAAGATTATATTTAAAGATCGACCATTTTTTGTAAACTCTTTTTGTTGGAAAAGTTCCCTAAAAGTAAACTGAAAAAAGTGATTACACGTTGTGTTGCTATTAGGCTCTAATTAGTAATCAGCTGTAATATTGAATGCAGTGAAACATGACTAAAGGTACCATTACACGCTTCAATGTCGTAATGATCTCACTAACGATCTCGGGGGTGCGCGGTCGTTAGGACATCGTTTAGACATCGTTGATGAGATGTCACACGCCTAGATATCGTGCACGACGCACCAACGATCCAGCGAGCAGGTATCGTTTGCACAACCCAGCGAGCGAAACTTGTTCACTGATGTGAATGGGCGAAGTCGTGAACGACATCATTATCGCGGTGTCACACTGAACCATACAGCAGGTTGGCTGATCGTGGATCGCCTGATTTGAGAACATGTTCTCAAATCTGCGATCAATGATCCAACAATTTATTGTAGTCATATCTTGGTGTTACACGCAACGACGTCCTAACGATGTCGTTTCAACGCCTCCAAACCCATAACGTTTAAGCGATATCGTTCATGATATCATACCGTGTAACGGTACCTTAAGTTCATTTAACTTACCAGCAGTGTCACTACTGCATTTCAAAAAGTGAAGGGAAACTGTCCTGTTAAAGGGGTTATCCAGTCTAAAATGGTAATCCTGCACGGCGCTGCAAGGATTCATGGTTTAAAAGCCAAGAATGGACCTCAATTATGCCACGCATAATAGGCCTATTAGGTGGACACACCTACTAGTCGTACACACCTGCTCCATACACTGACCACTAGTTTTGCTGTAGCCAGGAACATGCATACTGCTTAATTGTGGTCTGTTTCTGACTTACGACATGTCTATTTAATACCGTATGGTTCACCGAAAAAGGACATAAAAACAGAGAAAAACTCACCAAAAAGTTGCCAGGTAAATACCCATTGCACTTAGCAGCAGCTGCCAGCTAGACATGTCGCAAAAGGCATGTGGTTAGGACTGGTAAGCGTGAGGGCCCTTGACGGTGGGTTACCAGCTTACGTATTTTGGCCACAATACCCACAAACACCTCACATTGTCATCTTTAGTGTTTTATTGCACTTTTTTATCTGCAGTTTGAGGCTGGGCCCTCTGGGGGGCGTCTGTCATTTTGAGAGGCATGTAATCAGTGCGGTGCGGCCCGCCTGATCTAATAGAAGGGCGTGACAAATAGGCTGCTCTGACACTATGCCTTGCATGCACCGTGAGTGGCAGAGCCCTATGGTAGCCTCGTGTCTTTAGATGCCACCATTCACCTCCCTGACAGCATGGTCGGACGCTGGTGCCACAACCACCCCCACTGTGGGTTGCAGGTGATTGAGTATCGGCATACAGACATCTGTGTTGCCTCTCAGAGGAGCTGGCAGCTGCTGCTAAGTGCAATGGGTATTTACCTGGCAACTTTTTGGTGAGTTTTTCTGAGTTTTTAACTCAGTGTTTGTAAGGCCTTGTGCACACGCTGAGTATTTGGAGAGGTCTTACCTCAGTATTTGCAAGGCCTTGTACACACGCTGAGTATTTGGAGAGGTTTTACCTCAGTATTTGTAAGGCCTCGTGCACACGCTGAGTATTTGGGGAGTTTTTACCTCAGTATTTGTAAGGCCTCGTGCACACGCTGAGTATTTGGTGAGTTTTTACCTCAGTATTTGTAAGGCCTCGTGCACACGGTGAGTATTTGGTGAGGTTTTACATCAGTATTTGTAAGGTCTCGTACACACGGTGAGTATTTGGTGAGGTTTTACATCAGTATTTGTAAGGCCTCGTGCACACGCTGAGTATTTGGAGAGGTTTTACTTCAGTATTTGTAACGTCACATGACACTCCAATATACAGTTACGCTTGGTACTTTATCCAAACATACTGTATGTCTATTGGAGTTGGAATAAAGAAGTTTGGATAAAGTACCAACCAGTGAGGCGCTGTGTCTTTTCTATATATATTGGAGTGACAGTTTCTAGGATAACCTGCAAACGTGAGATAAATGCGCATAGGGTCTTATCCTTTTTTTAAGAGTTATATCGGTGTAAATTGAGAACTGCTCACCTGATTCAGTTGTGTCACCCACAACCAGTATAATTGCCTGTAAGATGGCTTATAAGATGGCTGCTGCAGGGCCGCACCTTCACGATAAACGTGGAAACAGGAATGCTGTAATGGGAACAAATGCCGAAATGCCCGCGCTGCCAAACAGGAATCACCAGGAAACGAAGAGTTAACTGGGCAGATTTTTTTCTTTATTTCATCCTACGCGTTTCAGAGCCTCTATCCGAGCTCCTTCCTCAGGGAACATCAATCAGTTTCTAGGATAGACTCCCTGGATGAGGATGTGCGTCTCAAGAAGGGGATGAAGATCATATCCCTAATTGTCCAGAGGGTGCTGTGAATCATCTATTACGTCACATAACCCGTCACCACATGACTGGGGGATCCTGGCTACCCTTAATCTACCCCTGGCTGTGATATTAGGTGATATTTATCATGTTGCTTCTCAACTGCTTTTCTAGGTTTGCTAGAGTCCCAGACATCACTGGGGAGGTTGAGGCTGGGAGCTGGATTCATAGGGCAGGCAGTCAGCAAAACGCGTCTGCCAGGCAGGGCACTCCAGTCCCCAGTAAATTCTTTATTTTTGAAATGTTTTAAGGCAGTACATAACATCACAACAAATAATTATTTTTAAGATTAGAACACTTAGACTCGCGTAACCGCATTTCTCTTCAAACATAGTCTCAGTAAATCATCTGCGTTTACCATATGCTCGCGTACGTTTACAATTCCAGTGCGCAATATATACTTTCATGTTAAACTTCAGTAAGTTCAGACCTGCATTAAGGTATATATTAGTGTTCTTGTATAACAAAATTAACTTTTATAACAAGAAGGATAAATAGTATAGAGAAAGAAAATAGATAAAGAAGGGAAAGAAACAGTGGGGAAGGGGGGGACATAGAAAGGAGAAGCTAATATAGTATAAGAGTAGGTATGTGTCTCGTGAAAAATATGGCAAATGCCTCTTCATTTACGTGCCAACTCATCTAATGACTCCTGCAGTTCTTATATACACTATATCCGTTTGTTGAAATACCATCCAACTATTTGATATTTCTGTAATTGTAATGACCCGAACAATCATTTTGCCAGGTTATTATTACCATGCAATGAATTATATAAAAAAGGAAAGCCAAAAAACAAGGGAGGAATTGCATTTTCTCACCATTTCACACAACCTGGATTTTTTGGTGTTTTTTTATTGCATTAAATGGAAAGGGGATGCTGTCATTCAAAACTACAGCTCATCCAGCAAATAATGAGAAAAAAATAATGCAAGAACAAAAAACGAAAATGGTTCAGTCCTGAAGGGGTTACATATGTACACAGATTTTATTTTACATATCTACTATATGCATGTGTATATGTCGGGGGAATATTGTAGATTCATGTGTATCTATGTCTTTTATGTTTTCTTTTTATACATATAGATTTGTTTGCATATCAATAATTGCTGTTTAGCCACTCTCCATTTACTTTAATCTGGAGAATTGTTACACTTTTCTCTTCTGTTGATTTTAAGCCTTTTTTTAAGACTATATGGAAGAAAAAATAATAACATTTTATAGACTGATAGTCATACAAACTTTCAGAATACAAACCAGTGCAGTAATACATAATACCAGTAGATGGGGATGGAACAAAGAGTAATGATACAAGGATGTCAACTGTTTCTGTTATGGCTTGGTTGGATCCCAGTGCCCAACTAAACATGATGGACTATATCAAAATCCCTGAAGTCTTTGTGAATGAATTTTACACAAAATGACAAATGTCTCTGTTTCTATCAAATGTCTCGGTGTCCTAAGTTAGTCATGGAGAATGCCACTGCCACTAATTCGTGGAAACTATCTATACGACATGCTGAAAATGAATGGACTCCATTGCCTTTTCATTGGTCTCCAGATGAAAAAATTAATTTAAGACCAAAATATTCATAGCCACATCGGCTTCTACCAAATTCATAGGACAAAATATATTGATGCTGTTTAAAGAATATACGGTAGCAGTCTCTTGGACATATATAGCATACAGCCCACTCATCACCAGCCTCTAATATATATATGTATATGTATATATATATATATATATATATATATATATAGCCTCTGTGTTACATATATACAAACCGCAGCCTGTATATTACACCATGTTCCAGATTATTATGCAAATTGGTTTTAAGTGTCATAGGGTTTTTTTGTTTGTTTTTTTCCAATGAAACCCATTGATGGGATTGTGTCTCAGGGTTCTTTGGATCACTGAAATCAATCTCAGATACCTGTGTTAATTAATTTGGCAGGTGAGCCCAATAAAAGGAAAACTGGGTGTTCCACAATATTACGCAGGCCACAGTTTTCAAGTAACATGGGAAAGAAAAAGGATCTCTCTGCTCCCAGAAAACAACAAATAAAACAATACCTTTGACGTGGGATGAAAACATTAGATATTGCACGAAAACGTAAGCGTGATCATCGTACTGTGAAGAGATTTGTGGCTGATTCAAAGCACAGACGTGTTTGTGCAGATAAAGGAAGAATGAGGAAGGTTTCTGCCAGGCAATTTCATCGGATTGAGAGATCAACTGCTAAAATTTAATAAGCAACTGCGAGGAACCTGATCACTTTCCCAAAGTACATGCCGCCACTTAGTAGCAATTTCTACCCAACAGGCACAAAAATCCCCATTGTCAGGCAGTTGCTACCACGCAGTGGCGGCGTGTAAAGGTACCTTTAAAGGGGCCCACTGACACTGTTTCGCCCGATGCCTGGGGCCCTCAAAAACCTGGAGCCTGACCTGTGTTGTAGTACCTTGTGAACTGCGTACTTTGGTAAGTATCTTAATAAATTTCTACAATATACATACAGTACATACATATGTACATACTTAAATCTTTAATTCCCTTTCAGGACTTCAAGGGTTGACAAGGTAATTTTGTTACTTTTAGATTACCACATTGGACAATCGTGAAGGAGATAGGCACAGACATTGCACAAGAATTTGGGAGTCTGGGGCTTCTAAAAGATGTAAGACGAAAGAAACAACAATGAAATCAATAGAAGAGATAGCGAAGACAAGAAAATTGGACGAGTTCTTCACTGTTCATTGAAGGCAAGTGTCAGAAAGGAGTAAATGACCTTATAGAATCTGATGGTCAACCTGGCAATGCTTCAGTGGAAATGGTTGTTGATCCTGGCAAAGAAAAGGCTGAAGTAGTAACGTGTACAACTGAAGAACACAAAGAAAAGGAGATGGATAGTGGCACGTATTATGAAGAAGGTGAAGTTGAGGGCCCACCAGGGGGTGGGGGCGATGACATTGGACTTTGGCCATCCATTATTTTGGAACAGATGTGAGATTACTGGCTGAAAAGGGGTGTAGCAACAATCCAGCACTGTGATGAAAGTGTGTTCATTGCACACTCGGTTCAGCAACCTAGAAAGGACCGCAATATTCCAAGAATGTGCACACTGGCTTTTCTGTCATCAAAATCATAATGGAGAAGTCATAATAAGGAATTGGTTATGCTTCTCTCCCTTTAAAGGATGCATTTACTGCTTCACGTGCAGATTGATGTGCTTTAATACAACATCTGAGTCTTCTCAGCTTTCTTCTAATGTATTCTGTGATTGGAAACATTCACAAGAACGTATAAAAATCATGAGCAGTCAGTGGAACATCTGAACTCTACAATTGCTTTCAATATGAGGTTAAAAGCTATTGGGCGAATTGGTACGGAACTAACGCAACAGGTCGAAGCTCAGGAGCATTATTGGAGGTCAGTTTTGAAACGAGTAGTAAATGTAATTCAGTTTATTGCTGAGCGTGGCTTAGCATTTAGAGGAGATAACAAATTGGTTGGATCACCCAGAATTGGAAACTTTCTGGGCATTCTTGAACTCATCGCCCAGTACGACGACTTTCTTGCACAGCATATCAAAACTAAAGTCAATCGCGGCAAGGGTCATACAAACTACCTGTCATCTACAATTATGAAAGAAATTATCAATGTAATGGCTGAGCAAGTCCTCAGAGAAATTATTTCTCGAGTTAACAAATCAAAATACTACTCCATCTCTTTGGACTCCACACCCGATGCAGCTCACGTTGACCAACTAACCCTTGTATTGAGGTATATGGAGAAAGATGGCCCTGTGGAACGCTTTGTAACATTCATGGCAAACAAAGGCCATGGCGCTCAAGACATGTTCAATGCCTTGTTGGAATTTTTGAAGAGACATGACCTAGACCTGGGAAATTGCCGCGGTCAAAGTTATGACAATGCATCTGCAATGAGTGGCAAATACAACGGCCTGCAAGCCAAAGTGAGAGAGAAGAACAATCTTGCATCCTGGATTCCTTGCACGGCACACTCTTTAAATCTGGTTGCTAAAAATGCTGTAGAAAGCTGCTCGAATGCTGTACATTTTTTTGACTTCCTTGAAAAGCTGTTCCTCTTCTTCACAGTTTCAACGCATCGGTATCAGCTCCTAACTGAGGTTTTGAAAAATATTGACTCCTCAACACCATTGACTCTCAAACGTGTCACAACAATGCGTTGGTCCTGCAGAGCTGAAGCTACTAAGGCCCTTAAGTATGACTATCAGCAGATTAAAGACTTTGAAGAAAAATGCTGTGTACGGTGTGAAGCAGAAGGACTTTTAAGACAAATGAATCAGCTTGAAATTGGTATTAACACCACTTTCTGGAATGATATCCTGCAAAGAACACATGCTACTAGTAAAAATCTACAACACGCAAAACTCGAGCTAAACACTGCTGTGGCGTCACTGACCAGCTTAAAAAACTATGTCGCATCAAAGCATGACTCCTTCAAAATTTATGAGAAGCATGGACAAGAGCTGTCTCCTTCATCTGAGTATGTTCGGATGATAACTCGACACGAGCCGAAACGTGTGTCTCAATCTATTGGATTATGGCCATACGAAAGAATTACAACTTAGCCCTTCTGAAAAATACAGAACAGAAACTTTCTTGCCTATCATTGATCAGTTTATCGCGTTCCTTGACCAACGTCTTCAGGCATAGAAAGATATATCAAGCAAATTTAGCTTTAGCCATCTGAAAGAACTGTCTTCAGACGAGCTTAAGACCAGAGCAGAGCAACTCGTCAGGTGTTATACTGCTTTTACACTGCGTTTTTGTGCTGTCCAAGGGGATCTTTTTTTTGCAGGATTGTAGGACCCCTCGGACAGCAACGGATCCAAATTGATGCCTACAATCGAATGCCAAACAGGCATCCGATTCCGATATTTTGCAGGATCAGTTTGGATCCTCTCCCTCTCTCCTCCTCTCCCCGCTCCTCCTGACAGCACGCTCCCCCTCCTCTCTCCCTCCTGTCACATCGCTCCCCCTCCTCTCTCCCTCCTGTCACCTCGCTCCCCCTCCTCTCTCCCTCCTGTCACCTCACTCCTGTCTACCTCCTGTCACCTTTTTCCCCCCTCCTCTCCCTGCTCCCTCAGTTTCTCCCTCTTTCTCCCCTCTCCTCTGGACCTTAAAAAATAAAAAATCTTTATTCTAACCCATCCATGAGTCCCCCGGCAGCTCCAGCTATCTTCTGATCCTTACAGGACCTGTGGTTGCGTCACAGTTACATGACTGGTTACCGCGGTAACTGGTCATGTGACTGGGTTGTGACATCACGCCAGGTCCTGTAAGGATCAAAAGATAGCTGGAACCGCCGGGGGACTCGTGGACAGGTGAGAATAAAGATTTTTTTATTTTTAACCCTTGCATTTACTTAATTTCACTGTATATACATACATTGCAGAAGTGAAATTAGACAGTTAGGAGCAGTTTTAGTGTACTGAGCATGCTCAGTACACTAAAATCAGGTCCAAGAAACCATCAGCTGTTTTCTCGGACCTGAATGTTTTCTCATTTAAAAACATCATTTTATGCATGTTATTGGCGTCAACAGTGTACTGCTATAATTTTGTTGTATATATGAATCAGTCCTATAGATTTGCACCTGTGCTGAAAAGTTTAAAGGAAGTGCTGTCTGTATTTTTTTCCTTCATTTAGATAGATAGAACAAAATTGGGCAGCACTACCAAAATAAATTACGGGTGCAAACCTGGAAGGGAAGTATCCAAACCCTAAATAATCTCCAAAAAATGAAAAAAACAGGCAGCACTCCCAAATTCAGTGAAGAAAAAGTGGATATTTACTAGTCCATGGTGACATTTCAGCAGATTGCACTGCCTTTTTCAAGGTTGGACTTACGTTTCCACAGACTAGTAAATATCCACTTTTTCTTCAACGAATTTGTTAGTGCTGCCTGTTTTTTTTTCATTTTTTTAGATAGATATATGTATCTATATTTAGTTATATGAAAGAAAAAGGGGCGCAATATGTAGGGTAACTTGATGTACAGTTTTGAGGCGTGGGGTTGAGTGGCCACTAACCTGTTGGGGTTGTGCACCCCTGCACAACCCGGTGACTGGGCCTGTGGGCTTAGTTTGTCACCAGAGGTGTCACCTTCAGGCTCCATGGAGCTGCTGCTCCAGGATTGCTTCCGCGTCCGGTCGCGTTTTGGCAAACCTTTATTTCTTCCCCTCCACAGCTCCACAACGCGTTTCGACAGAACTAGTCTTTCTTCATCAGATGCCATCACCTGATGAAGACAGACTAGTTCTGTCGAAACGTGTTGTGGAGCTGTGGAGGGGAAGAAATAAAGGTTTGCCAACCATTAATATAATTGTGTGGTATATGATCCTTTAGCTCTTCTAACAGACCGCTACTATCACCCCTGTATATTTAGTTATAGGCACATATACTAAGAACGGATAATATGAAGTGTTCATATACCAATGCTTTAAAACAAAGAAAATGCAATGCAAGATATGTATGTACCGTAATAGAATGAAAAAGGGAAAAAATCCAGCTGCTCACTTTTCCATCAAAACAAAAAATCTTTATTTTAGGTTCTTCTTAAAAACATCACACATCATAGGACCTCCGCAGGGTCCCCACCATATATTTAATAGATTTGCATTAAAAATCTATAAAAAGTGATAAGAAGAAAAACACCCCATTAGTAAAAAGCAGTGTTAAAAGGGGGATAAGATCCTTAAAAAGCCTAGAGATACATCCTTACCTTCCCATGGAGATTGATAGTGATACGATAATAAATGCACAAAATAGTGCCCATGCTCATTGATGGCTGTCCTTGGAAATTCCTGAGATGACCCCTAGTGAGGTAGGGAAACACTGTTGAATAAACAGACAATACAAATTGGGGTACAGATGACTCACACCAAGCAGCTTATAGACAAAAAATACATTTCTTATATCTTTTCATATCTTTTTGTGGCACCCCAGAGTCCAGTTGCAACAATGGCATTGCCTCTCTTGGGGGGTGATGTCATGCTTGGAAGCAAGAAGAGGTATCCACACCAGGTAAGCCCACAGCATGCAACACTTTTCCTGACTCCAGACCAGAAGGGGGAGCTCTGCACCTGGGTTTAGGGGAGCTGGCTTGGGTGTTCAGTTCCTAGGAGGTCTGTGAAGACATCCTGCAGACTGGAGCAGTGCCAGGCTTGTCCCAGGATAGAAACTAGCAAGCATGAGCGACCTGTAGGAAAGGGTCTGAAGCAGGAAAGGAGAGGGCCTGCGGAGCAGAGCCAGTTGCTGGCTCACCCCAGAGCAGAGCGCCTGAAATGGATACCGGAGCCCGAGGTTGTGAGGGTACTACGGACACAACAGCCAAACCCGTAGGACGGGAGATTCCACGTCTCCCGGCCACATCAAAGCACCTGGTGGCACTGCAGCATCCGAGAGCTCAGGGATAGTTGCCAGAGGAGTGATGCCTGGGAAGGACTCGAGCTGCCTGCCACATGGGTGAGAGACTTTCCAGCAGGAAAAGAGGGTTACAGCTTAGCTACAGGCAACCAGGACCAGCAAAGAGGAGTCCAACAGGAAGGCCTCAGAACTAACCGGGGGAGGAGATCCCCAACTTGCTTCCAGGACACTGGGATTCATACCATTACCTGTGGACAGTGTCTTGGTCTGAACCTGCAACTACCAGTAGAGGTAAAGTAAACTACGTACTGTGTGTCTGTCGGTTATTCCGCACCCTCAGTCCTGCACCCCAATGGCCTACCACCGCCATAGACTATACCGGTTGCCCTGGGGAACCGCTCCACCCGTGGGGTGTGATCCTAAGCTGCATTTCCATCATCCCCAGAGTTCCCGCACTGCAGCATCGGCCATCAATAGCTGAACATCTTGGGTGGCGTCACTACAACCTTCCCCAAAACCTTATTTTCTGAACTTGTATTGACGCTGCCAGGGTCACTGAGCTGGGTCTCGACCTCTGTGACTCCCCAGAAGTATCATAGCCTGGTTCTGAGTACCCCACGGCCCTGGGTGCATGTCATTTTCAAGGGACAACACTGAAAATATGATATTTTGATACAATGTACAGTAGTCAGTGTACAGCTTGTACAACCGTGTAAGTTTGTTGTGCCCTCTAAATAACAACACACAGCCATTAATGTCTAAACCGCTGGCAACAAAAGTGAGTACAACCCTAAGTGAAAAGTGTTACCAAAGTGTAAATATTTAGTTTGGTCACCATTATTATTTTCCAGGACTGCATTAACTCTCTTTGGCATGGCGTTCACTAGGGCTTTACAAGATCCACTGAAATCCTCTTCGGCTCTTCTATGATGACATCACAGAGCTGGTGGACGTTACAGACCTTGTGCTCCTCCACCTTTCGTTTGAGGATGACTCACAGAATCTCAATAGGTTTTAGGTCTGGAGACATGCTTGGCCAGCCAAGCATGTTTACTTTCAGTATCTCTAGCAAGGCAGCGGTCATGTTGGATGTATGTTTGGGGTTGTTATGTTGGTATACTACCCTGCGGCCTAGTTATCAAAGGGATGGAATAATGCTCTGCTTCAGCATGTTACAGTACATGTTGGCATTCATGGTCCCCTCAATAAATTGTAGCTCCCCACAGCAAGCAGCTCTGATGCAGCCCCAAATCATAACACTCTCACTATCACCATGCTTGACCGTAGGCAAAACACTGTCTTTGTACTCCTCAACTAGCTGTAGCCACACACGTTTAACACCAGACTTGGTCCCAGTAATCCACGTCCTTACCTTGCCTAAGACTAAGGATTTTGTATCCGAAACGCGTCAGGCGTGGAGGTAGGGGGCTGCGTACCCCACTAATGCTTTTTAAGGATGTTTGAATAAAAATCTGGAATTTTAACTGCAACAAGTCTGGTGCCGGAGTTCCTTCAATATTTGTTCAAGTGAATGGGAACCAGCCATTACTTCGAGCACTAACAGCCTCTGGAAGCCGTGGTGAGCAAAATACCCCCTTCCCCTTCCCTTATACTAATCCACGTCCTTAGTCTGCTTGTCTTCAGCAAACTGGTTGCGGCCTTTTTTCTGCATCATCTTTAGAAGAGGCTTCTCTCTGGGATGACAGCCATGCAGAAAAATTTGATGTAATTTGTGGCGCATGGTTTGAGCACTGACAGGCTGACCCCCCACCCCTGTAAACTCTGCAGTGTGCAGCATATGGTCTGAGCAGTGACATGATGACCCCCACCCCTGTAACCTCTGTAGCAATGCAGGCAGCATTCATTTGTCTATCTTGACAAGAGAACATCTGGATATGACACTGAGCATGTGAACTTATCTTCTTTAGCTGAGCATGGCGAGGCCTGTTCTGAGTGGAACCTGTCTTAAACCACTTGGCCACCGTCCTGCAGGGTGTTGGCAGTTTTCTTACAGCCTTGTCCATCTTTATGGAGAGCAACAGTTCTTTTTTTCAGATCCTCAGAGAATTCTGTGCTATGAGGAGCCATTTTGCATTTCCAGGGACCAGTATGAGAAAGTGTGTGAGCGATAACACCAAATTTAACACACCTGGTCCCCATTAACAACTGAGACCTTGTAACACTAATAAGTAACATTACATCCGAGAAAGAAAATGACTAATTGGGCACAATTTGGTCATGTGCACTTAGTCAGTTTGGTTGCCAGCGGTTTAGACATCAATGACTGTGTGTTGAGTTATTTAGCGGACGCACCAAACTTTACACGGTTATACAAGCTGTACCCTGACTACTTTACATTTGATCAAAATATCACATCTTCTATTAAAAGATATAATAAAATATCAGCAAAACAGTGAGAGGTGAACTCACTTTTGTGTGATTTTGAATATGTACTGTATGAGTATATATGTGTGTGTGAGTGTATATATGTGCGTGTATACAGTCATGGCCTAAAGTGTTGGCATCCTTGAAATTGTTCCAGAAAATGAAGTATCTGTCAGGCCCACAAAGGTCTGGGGTACTCAGATCTCAGGCATTTGGGTATGGGGATGTCACGGGTGGTCGGTGCCCGAGCCTGTGCCCTTGGGTGACAAAAAAAAGGGGCATTTACAGGGATAAAAGTTTATAAATTAATGTTGTGACGCCACCTGTAGATCCATTGATGGCACCGGCGCTACTGCAGACCTCTGGTTTGATGGATGGCAGCAAGGTGTTGTAGTTCCCTACAGGTAGAGCGGGGATGTGTAGTGTGATGATTGGAATAGAGCAGCACAGTCTCTGCTGTGAGACTGGAATGTCACAGCTAACCAGAAAGGAAACAGACACTTGCTTGCTCTGCACGGGTCTTTATTCTGGTAATCTGCAGTTTACAGGGTGTGTGGTTTTTACAGCCAGGGTAATGGACCGGGTGGTCCTGGCAGAAGGCAATGTCTGTCCGAAGCTCCAGCTATGTCCCTTCTTTTCTATTCCACTGTCCTACCTCTACGCACTCCTTCTTCCTCGTGCTGCCCTGCACCAATCCCGCTTACTACCAGGCCTGTTGGGTGATATGAGATACCCTTCTTCTCTCTAAGGGGCTCAACCCGGTTTGGTGTTTCTGGTGGGGACCGTGCGTATGTTGCGTGGATCGTGCTCCTAAGAAGCTGTCGATCATACCGGTGTTTGCAGCTCAGGATGGACCTCTGCACTGCTTCGAAGCTGGTACCCCGCTTTGGACTGGGCCAGGGTGTTCAGTCACCCTCCATCTGCCCCTCTCCCTCTCTGTCTGGGTCACCAGGTTGAGCTGCCCTCCCTGTTACTTTTTCTTCTTCTCCTCTCTCACTCTCCTGCTCTTGCTTTCTCTCTGGTTCTCTCAGGTTTTGCTTTCCAGCTCTTTTCCCACTCACTATATACCCTAGCTCTCCTCCTTCTACCAGGACCGGTTACCCTGGTAACGGGCTGTCCAATTGGCCCCCTGTCTCTAGGTGCTTATATGTGGTGGGGAGCTTCAGACTTCCATTACCCCCTTCCAGGACAAGAATACTATACCTTCTGTTCAGGGTGCAGTACCCTTTTGTAGCGCGCTGACAAGCGGGGCACTACAAATCTCTCCCAGAAAATTATTGTAATAACATGTTTTTTCATACACATGTTTATTTCCTTTGTGTGTACTGGACCAACACAAAAAACAGAGAAAAAAGGCAAATTGGACATAATTTCACATAAATCCCCTAAAATAGGCTGGATAAAATTCCAATGCTGTAGAAAAATACATGGACCGCACGTCCAAAATCACTTTCATTGGATGTTGGTATGGTGTGTCGGCCATTGTTGCTGTGGTTTTGTGCCTGTGGGGCGGTGGGTGTGGCATGAAATCATGGTGACTTCGCCTCACAGCATAGGTACTGTGGGGCACCAGGTTGCCTGCCCTGGTGGTGCATTGCCGCTGCTGTGGTGGTTGACACATGGCACTGCACATTAAAGGCAATTTATAATTACGTAGGAACCCAGTGAGAAGTCCACCATGAGTGGGTTTCATACAGTCTGATCAGAATGTTAAACTAAGATCCTCATGTTCAGGTTTTAAGTTTTTGTCTAGAGACAATAAATCAGCTTATGATTTTGTATGTCCATGACTTTTTCTACAGTGTTGGACTAGGCAAAATTTTTGACACTTTTCCAAAATTGTGGATAAATAACTTTCTTTCAAACATGTGCTGCATCTACTTCCGGGCCGCTCATTATCTTACAGGATAATCACTGCACTGGTTTCAACAGCCAATCACAGACGCTGTCACACAGAATTGGCGCCTGTGTTTGGCTGTTCAAGTAATCTGCAATCAGCCCATTCATTCTAGAATGCTAGAATGTATGGGCTAGTTTCAGCTTACTCTACACACAGCACTCGGCTATCATTCTGTGTCTGCTTGTCTCTGCCAGCATGTGATCATGACAGCAGGAAGTCAAAAAATTACCTCCTGATCCGTCAGGTACGGTGGCCTGTTAGACCATGCTAGGAGCATGGGCTAAGAGATGTTGTACCAGTGTCATACTGATTGGTGTTATGTATTGCAATGTGTGTACTGTACATCGCAATGCATTACACCAGCGATCAGACTAATAAAAGATAAAGTCCTCTGTGTGGTATCACTGTAACCATACTGATTTGAGGAATAAAGACATCTTATCACTTTCACCAAACAGTGAAGGTTAAAAAAAAAACACAAAAAACTATTTCTGAATAGTTGTTGCTTCTTCATTTTGCCTCCCAAAAATCAGAATAAAAAGCGATCAAAAAATTTTAAGGACCCAAAAATGGTATACATAAAGATGTCATCTCGGGGCGTGTCCAGCAGCCGATGGCGCCGGTCGCATTGTGAGGAGGCTCCGCAGCACGGACCGAATACACGGCACTACAGCGGCCCTCCCGCTCCCGCTTTGAAACGAGCGACAGCCCAGCGCCTCACACAACCTCCGGTCATGCCTAGGACCGGGTCCCGCCGCCGGGAGACCACAAACAAGCTCACTGATTACTTCAATCAGGAGCCCCAGAGTGGATCCAAGATGGCGCCGGCCGGGAACAGCCCAGCGTCTCCCTCCAGTACTTCCACCCGGGCCTCGCGGTCCCCTCGGTCCCCCAGACGCCAGGAACACCGAAGCAATAATGTGAGTAGAGAGGAGTCCCCTCTCACAAAGCGTAACATGCGAGAAATGCTGGGATCAATGAGGGACGCAATGCTGGGGGAGATGCGCTCCATGATGGCAGACATTAAGTCTGAAGTGGCGGCCTTAGGAGAGAGGACCACAACTGTAGAATCCAAGATGGAGGAGTATGCTGCGGCACATAATAACTTGGCAGACAGCTACGACATGATTGACAGGGAAATGGGCTCAGTAAAGGCAACGCTGTGTCACCTAGAGGATGGGCTCCGTAAGAACAATGTAAAGTTAAGAGGAGTTGCAGAACCCCAAGATGGTGAGGATCTTCCGATGACTGTCTCAGCCTTTCTATCAGCTGCCCTCCCAGATGCTAACCCTGCATTACTGGAATTACAAAAAACATACAGGTTACCTAAACCTACGAAGCTCCCTAAAGAAGTCCCAAGGGATATCCTGATCTCTTTCTTGCATCCTAGGGAGAGAGACACCCTGCTCCAAGCGATGAGATCCAAACCCTCTCTCCCCTCACAATTTGCCAAAGCCTCTGTCTACCCTGACCTTTCACCAGGCACACTGGCTAGAAGAAGGGAGTTTGCCCCCAGCTGCCTCATATTGAGGGAGAAAGCCATACAATATGCATGGGGCACACCAGTGTCTGTTAACTTTCGATATAAAGGCAATAGACATTCTTTCTCCTCCCCCACTATGCTACGCAGGGCTCTACGCTCCTGGAACTTATCTGCTCAAGCCGCAAACTCCCCTCGCCCCCGGCCGGAGGAACCCCAAGGATCTAGTTCTGGAGAATGCACCTGAGGTCGACCGGGGATCGGAGGATTCCGAATCGGTCTATGTGGATTAATACACCCTCCTTTGGAACCCATACGGTTTCCCCACGTCGAGATCCAGCACAGGTTTATGGACACTTATAACTCCCCTCACTAACAGTGCTTGTGGATATTTCTTCACCTGTGAATCAGGATCTGGGGAATCTCGAGTGGGTTCCCTGTCTCAACCCCCCTAGTCACGGCCCCATTGGCCTGACTACACTCAAGTTTATTTAAGTGTGTTTCCTTCCCCCCATCCCTCCCCCCCTCCCACCCGCAGTTCACCCAGCCACACCTCCCCCCCCCAACCTCCCAATTCTCTCCTAGTTGGGCATCTTAACTCTCCCAGTCCCACTCTCTCCCGCTACCCCTTCCCCCTTTCCTTTTCCTTCTTTCTACTCTCATTTTCCTCCGCAGCTCATCTTGGACTGTTCTCTCCTATACCTCTCCAAGTGACCTCGCTCCGTGATCGCTGGAAGTGAGTAAGTATGAAGGGGAACGATTCGGTTCTCCCGGGGACTGGTCCCTCTTTGAATCTAGTTTCTCTAAATGTTAAAGGCCTGAACTCTCCGGTGAAACGCTCCTCCCTTTGGAAGGAGGCCAGGAGACTTCACGCTGATGTGATGTGTGTTCAGGAAACGCACCTTTTGGCCGAAGACAATTTTCGTGTGAAAAACTCCTCCTACCCTCACATCTACTTTGCAAATCACAATGTGAAAAAAGCAGGAGTGTGTGTGATGGTGAGCGCTAAGGTGCAGTTCCAGCTGAATTCTGCTGAAGCGGATCCGCTGGGACGGTACCTAATCCTGAAGTGTAATATATCAGGGGAATTGTATACACTGGCGACTGTCTATGCCCCTAACTCGGGCCAATTGGGGTTTCTGAGATCCCTGTTCAAAAAACTCAACCAAACAAAAGAGGGGGCCCTGGTGGTGTGTGGGGACTTTAATCAAATCATGGTGGCAAGACTGGACTCCTCAGCCCCACATGTAAGGAAAGGGAGGGAAATGGCAACACTTTGCAGTGAATTCAGACTCCACGACGTGTGGAGGTATCAACATGCGGAGGAAAGGGATTACTCTTTCCTATCTGGTTCCCATAATACCTATTCCAGAATCGACCTATTCCTGGTTGGTGAGGAGACCCTACCATTCTGTACCTCCTCCGCAATTGGTCTGATCTCTTGGTCGGACCATGCCCCAGTATCGCTGGGAATCAGGCGGGGTCAAATGGGAACCAGACCGCGTCGTTGGAGAATGAATGTCGCTCTTCTTTCAGACCAACGGATCTTGAAATCCCTGGAGGCGAGTCTGGAGGAGTATTTCCTCAGTAACGATAACGGGGAGATTTCAGATGGCACACTCTGGGCAGCTCACAAGGCGGTTCTGCGTGGCTTGCTTATACAGAAGGCCTCGCAACAAAAGAGGGAGAGGGAGGTCTGCTGGAGAGACTGGTCCGATCAAATAGGAACCCTGGAAAAAGTAAACAAAACTAACCCCTCCCCCCATTTGACTAGTCAGATTTTTGACCTGAGAACTAAACTCAGGGCACAACTACTTTATCAGCATGAACTGGGGCTTCGGAAGCTTAATACACAGTATTATGCCGCAGGGGACAGGGCAGGTAGGCTCTTAGCCAGGAGACTGAAGAAAAGAGTGGCTAACACTATGGTGACCTCTATGACTTCTAGCAATGGTGTGACAGTTAGAGACCCGACTGAGATAGTGGAGGTTATGGCGGATTTCTACACAAAACTCTACAACCTTGCCGGGGATCCTCTGACACCACAACCCTCTTTGGAGGACATCCGGGCCTTCCTGGCGGGGGTGAAGCTCCCAGTGATCCCCCCTGAGATTCTCTCCGCTTTGAACCAGCCATTCACCCTCTCGGAGGTTTCGGATGTCATCAACACACTCAAATGCAACTCTGCTCCGGGACCGGACGGATTTGCTAATGAATATTACAGAGCTTTCTCCCCCCGGTTGGCCCCCTATGTGCTCCGATTGTTTCATCACTGGCAAAAAGAGGAGAAGCTAGGTGCGGATGACCTGGAGGCTACGATCTCCACCATCTTGAAACCTGGCAAACCCCCAGACACTCCTGGCAGCTATCGTCCCATCTCGTTACTTAACACGGATGTGAAGATATATGCCAAAGTACTGGCCTCTAGACTGTCAAAGGTGATCCCACTTTTGGTGGATGCGGATCAGGTGGGCTTTGTGGGGGGAAGACAGGCCAGAGATGGCACCCGGCGAATGCTGGACCTGGTGGAGATTGTTGAGAATCGGGGAGTCCCCAGTGCATTCCTGTCCCTTGATGCTGAAAAGGCTTTTGACAGGGTGCACTGGGGATACCTGCGAGAGGTTCTGGAACGGTTCGGATTTTCTGGACCAATTCTGGCGGCCATACTGGGGCTTTACTCTTGCCCGGGAGCTCGGGTCTCCACATCGGGTTACTTATCCCGACATTTCAACATCACAAATGGGACAAGACAGGGGTGCCCTCTGTCACCCCTGATCTTCGCCCTTGTTATGGAACCCCTGGCAGCCTCGATTAGAGCCAACCCGGATATTGCGGGCATACTTGTGGGAAAGAAGGACCATGTCATAGGACTCTACGCCGACGACGTAATCATCACGTGCATTGACCCAGATAACTCCATCCCAGCCATATTAAAAGAACTAGACAATTTTTCAAAGATATCTTACTATAAATTAAACATGGGAAAAACCATGGCCCTACCCATCAATATCCTTGAGACGCAATTGGCTTCTCTCTCATCCAAATTCACTTTTGCCTGGGCCCCAGAGGGCATCCCATACCTGGGAGTGACCCTATGCGCCTCGAGAAACATGGCGCGTTTAAATTTAACCAAACTTATGGCAACCTTGAGAGTGGCGATGGAAACTAGTCCTCTCCCTCTGCTATCTTGGATGGCGCGCATACAAGCATTCAGAATGTTGTGGCTCCCAAAACTACTTTATTTATTTCGGTGTGTCCCTCTGGGATACCCAGGCAAACTGTTGACTCTATTACAACGACGTATAAATTCATTCATATGGGCAGGGGGCAGACCAAGAGTCCGCAGAGACGTAATGTACCTGAAGTTGAGAGGGGGAGGCATGGGGGTCCCAGACGTCACCTCATACCACAGAGCCATTCTTCTAGAGGCCACAGGGGAATTATGGAGACGAAAAGAGACATTGGGCTGGACCCAATTGGAGACAGAGATTGCCCCGGAAGTTTCCCCGGGAAGGCTCCTGGCCGGGAATGCCCTGGGTCCGGTTGGGGTGATGCACCCCTTGGCTACGGTCCGTGCTCTCCAGGTGGTGTGGAAAAAGATTCCTACTCACTGGTCAAAATTTCCCCCGGAGCACATCCCGATGGAGGCATTTCGGGTGCATATCCCCTCTCTAAACCTCACGCCCTGGCTCAAAGCAGGTATCAGTGCTTTAGGAGATCTCCTGAAGAATGGCAAACTACTTACATTCGACGATATTTGTGAGGGAAGACAGAATTTAAGACATACCTTCTTACAATACACACAAATTCGCCACTTCCTCTCCTCAAAGGACTGTTCTCACGATCTGAGGAGACCTTTACCCTCCCCACTCCAACGACTGATGTTCTCAACCACTAGAATCCCGAGGGGTCTCTCCGCCTTGTACGAGGAACTAATAACACAAAAATCCCCCCCTAAACTAACATATATGGAAACATGGGAGGCAGACCTGAACTTCCAGGCAGATCAGGATGATTGGGAGGGGTCAATCAGATGTGTAACTCAGGTATCAAAATGTATAAACCACCTTGAATCCCTCAAGAAGGTTCATCTCCGCTGGTACACTCCTCCAACCAGGATAGCCAGATTCGCACGCGGAGTCTCCCCTTTGTGCTGGAGGGAGTGTGGCCAGAAAGGTGACCTGGCACACATCTGGTGGCACTGCCCTAAAGTGGCCCAATTTTGGGCACTGGTCGAAAGCTTGATGAACACGGTAACGGACACCCACATTCCGTTATCACCCCAGTTAGCTGTGTTAAACATAGGGGGCGAAGTCTACCCACCGATTACCCGCCATGTGATTACCTATATTCTAATAGCAGCAAGACTATGCATTGCAGCAGCATGGAAGAATTCATCCCCTCCCACCACCAGGGACCTTATCCAAAAGATTAACACAATCTTCACGCATGAATATTATCTCGCAATGGACGCCCCGAGGAGGAGATATGTCTCGGATGCGTGGGACTTATGGGCAACACACCCCTCAGCGATTCACCCTCCTTCTTAGATGCACGGAGTTCCTCGAGGTCACAACCCCCTAATCTTCAACACCTACTTCTTTTACTTATTCATTTCTCTACTTCTCCTCCCAGCTATAATTGGTTTTCCCCCCTCCCCTCCTTTCCCTCTTGATCTTTCCCCCCCCCCCCCCTCACCCCGCACCCTTTCTTCTAGGGTATCGTGAACATGTAAGCGGAGTATTCATCAGACTGTGAATGACGACTATGCAACCCACACGCTATATATCCTCCTCCAAGGAACTATTAAGTGATAACTGCAGTGTCTCATATGTACCACAGTTCTCTTGCTTTAATCATTATTTCCTTGCCTTAATTTTCAACTGCACTCGAGGCCACCCCCTTCCTACCCTTCTCCCCCCCCCCCCTTTCCTCTGTCCCATGCCCACGATCCCTACTCTTCCCTAACCCTTCGCTCCCTTAGTCAAGTAATGTTATGTTATGTTTGTTGTTTCTTTATCCCTACAATGCTTGTCATGCTTGACATAGCTACTGTTATCTCTTATCTTTACAATAAACATTTATTGAAGACTAAAGATGTCATCTCATCCCTTAAAAAACAAGCCTCCACATGGCTGTGCAGAAAGATGAAAAAATTATAGCTCTCAAGATATGGTAATGCTAAATCTTTTATAAAGCATTGTTTTAGTGTGTGATTGTAGCCAAACATAAAAACCCAATATAAACCTTGTATTACTGTAATTGCACAAATCCAAAGAATAATAATGTCTTATCGCTTGCAGTATACTCGTTGGTGAATGAAATAAAAAATAAAATAAATTCTTGACCTGCTGTTGATTTGTTTACTCTGTCTCCAAAAGAGCGCAATAAGGCTCACTTTTATCCTGCGCTCTACGCTCAGTATTTACATTGGGGTATGCGTATGAATCTCTGAAATATGTGATACAGACAGAACCCTTTACAGAACATTCACAATAATCAGGCAGATGTTGACACTGTAGACTGTTCCTGTCCTATGATCTGATGGTGTCCTTTTTAAGCGTACACAAAAGCGAGGTCAGTCACAATTTTGTGCACTTTTGAAAAGATGGACACCGGCAAACAGAAGCCAAAGTCTAGAGCAACTCTGTTGCCACATTATAGTGAACAGATCCCTGGGGTGTTTGTTCTGAATCATGTTATTTGGAGATTTAGATGTAATCCTCAAATGAGTGCTCACCGTAGTGTCGAGCCCCAGGGTATGGGGTACTCAGAACTATTACTATTACTGTCTCTGGGGAGTCACGGGGTCGTGACCCAGTTCTGTGGCCCTGGGTCAGCTTTTAAAAAGGGGTTATATACAAGGGGAGTTTTGTGATGCCACCGGTGGTATGTGGCTATTGTGGGCAACCGCTGCTGCAGAACCTCCGGGGTGATGGACAGACAGCTGGGATGGAATGGCTCTCCATGGGCAGAGCAACTTCCCCGGGGCAGTGAAGGTAGTTTGGGGTGTAGGGTGCAGGACGATGGGCACAAGCACTAGGCAGACTCACTGTTTTGTTGTTCAAGCAGTCCTTTACTGAGGGTGATGATACTGGTTAGGAGCAGTTGTCTGCAGAGTCCTAGCTGAGAGCAACTTGGGGTCTTTCTTACCCAGCCGGGTCTTTGGCTTCCTTTCTGCACTCTGTTTGTTGGCTCCTGCAACTGCATCAGCTAAGCTGCCGGCCCTGTCTCTTCCTATGAGGTGCCGGTAGGACAGGCAACTTGCGTCCTTTCTAACCCTGATCACGGGTGTATGTTCCTAAACTCTTTCCGTTGCTGTGTCTCCAGGCATGATGTTGCTGGGGGACCTTGAATTCCCCACCTTCCAGTATTGACTGCCGGGACGTTGGACCCTGCACAGTCTCGGACCCGGTGTCCGTTCTCTGTGCCTTCCTCTGGGGTGAGCATAGTGCCGTTCGGCTCCCTAGGTGTGTTTCTGTGACTCTCCTCAGACCCTAGACTAAGGCCTGGCACCGAGTCAGCGATCCTGGGACGAGCTAAAGCAGCCTCAAGTCCACCAGGATGTCTTCCTCAGTCCTCCTCCGAACTGAACTAACTGGCTCTGCCCCAGACCAGAATTTATAGGGGAGCTCACCCTGAACCCGGGCTTGGTCTCCCCCTTCTGGCCTGGAAGCAGAAGGTGTTGTGTGTGGTTTACCTGATGAGACCAGTTGTTACTCTCAGCGTGACACAACCACCCGGGGGCAGGGATGACACAGTAGCACACAGAATAAATGTGTTTCAACATGTGATGTAAAATGTTTAATGTTTCCAGTAAAAGCTTTATCTCATTCCACAAAAATAAAAACAAGCCTCCAACTAGGTCTGTCATCTGTCAATAGAAATATAGTTACTGGTATCCCAAGGGCTCTGGAAAAGCGCCATGGCTTCCCCAAAAATAAATCTAGCAAAATCTGCACTCCCAAATCCAAATGCAGCCCCCCCCTTCTGAGCTCCACAGTATGTCTAAATCACATCTAGAGCCCACATCTTTTGCATTTCTGTAATTAGTAACGGCCTCTTAATGTACCGTTACACGGGGAGATGTGGCAGCGATGTTGGAAGCGATGCCGCGGGTGTCTCCCCCATATATCTCTGAACTAATCTCCCGATATCGATATCATCCAACTTGAAATCTTCGATCCTCCCAAGACTTCCTTCTTTTCTCCACCTTTGTACGTTCCTCATCTAACCGCCTGCAAGTCTTCGCCCGGACATCTCCCATTCTCTGGAATTCTGCACCCCAAAACGTGCGACTATCTCCTACACTCGGAACCTTCAAGCGGAATCTGCAATGACCACAGTGCCACTGTGGCGCCCTACTAAGAGTGCGTCACAGGAGGGTACTACACCCCTAACTGAAGGTGTCGTATTCTCTGTTCTAGTAATGAGTAGGATAATTCTGATGCTCCATCCACCACATGCAACACCTAGTGTTAGAGGACCAATTAGGCACCTGTTGCTAGGGTAACCGGTCCTGGTGGGAGGAGAAGCTAGGGTATATAGCAGTGGGGAAAGCAGCAAGGAGTTAGACCAGATATGGCCCTTTCACATCAGCGTTTTTTTCAAATCGCGGCAGATGCAATGAAAAAAACGCATCTGCCGCGATTACCGCATACCGGCTGCGCTTGCGGCACGGTTGCGGTAAACGCCATACAAGGTATAGGCGGACTTGCTGCAGGTGCGGCAAGTGCGGTTTTGGCACTTGCGGCAGGTGCGGCCGCGAAAACAACCGCGGCTGGCAGCATTTTTTTTCGCGGCCGCACCTGCCGCAAGTGCCAAAACCGCACTGGCCACACCTGCCGCAAGTCCGCCTATACCTTGTATGGCGTTTACCGCAACCGTGCCGCAAGTGCAGCCGGTATGCGGTAATCGCGGCAGATGCGGTTTTTTCACCGCATCTGCCGCGATTTGAAAAAAACGCTGATGTGAAAGGGCCCTAAGACCAGGAAGTGAGTGCAGAGAAGTCAGAAAGGGGCTGCACAGGGCCGTGCAGCACAGAGACAGCAAAGTGAAAGCAACAGATGTAGCAGAGTTGGAGAAGCTACCGAGAAGCACTGAGAAAGCTAACTGGGAGGGCACCTCAACCTGGTGACCCAGAAGAGAGAGAGAGGCCAAAGAATAGAGAGGATAACCGACTATCCTGGCCCAGTCCACAGAACCGGGAGTACCGGCTCCGAGGTGGTCAAGCAGGCTACATCCCTGAACCACAGAACCCGGCTTTACAGGAGCACGACCCTGGTGGGAGGAGAAGCTAGGGTATATAGCAGTGGGGAAAGCAGCAAGGAGTTAGACCAGAAAAGACCAGGAAGTGAGTGCAGAGAAGTCAGAAAGGGCCTGCACAGGGACGTGCAGCACAAGACAGCAAAGTGAAAGCAACAGATGAGTACTGGCTCCGAGGTGGTCCAGCAGGCCACATCCCTGAACCACAGAACCCGGAGTGGTCGTAGGCTTTACAGGAGCACGACCCGCCAAATAACAACTACCGCGGCTTATACCAGGAGCACCCACCATTGAAGGCCAGGGGCCATGAGACGGTAAGCGGTGACCCAACCGAAGGCCCTTGGTGTTCCTAATTGGGTATAACAGAGCAGCGAAGAGAAGGGACAGACAGTGATAGAGAAGGACACCAGAGGAGCTTCAGAGGGATGCTGCTCATTGCCAGAACCACCCGGTCCGCTGCCTCAGTCGACACCATCGCATACCTTGTAAAGCTGCTGTTTACCAGAGTAAAGAACCCGTGCAGAGAGAGCAGCATGTCCGACCTTTATTCCAGAACTGCCATTCACTTGCATTGCTTTGCAGAAACAACTGAGCTGCCCTATTCCACCATTACAGCTCACAGCTCCAGGGAACCCGCTCGTCCTGTAAGGAGCGACTCCATCTTGCTGCCGCCCATCACCCCAGAGGATCAAGCAGTGCCGGTGCCATCACCGGAACCTACAGGTGGCGTCACGAACAAAAACTTTATTCCCTTTTTATTATTTTATTTTTTCCCTTTTTTATTGACCACCGGGCCCACAGCCTCAGGCACTGAAACCGTGACCTACAGACTGCGCCTGAGAACTGAGTCCCCTGGCCAACGGTGAGTCAACTTGGCGTCTACGAACAGGATTCGAACCGACCCGTATCTAACGGGTAATATGCGCCTTACAGAACTTCATCAACCATGCTAAAGAACTTTTCGCGCTATTTCCACTGGGCCAAGATGGCAGGTCCCACCATGTGAGAGACAATGTGCTGGCCCAGGGTGTGCCTCAGCCCCTCGTCATGGGAGGGCCATGGCAGAGGCGCCAAAATACTTGCCCCCCCCCCGAGTGCTGGGAAACAACCAAGGGGGCGGGCCAGAGACTTTAGCCCGCCCGTGGACTATAAACCAAAAGGAAGAGGGTGTGGTCGGGTCTTTGCAGAAAGCTTTGCTACCAGAACCTGCACCAGCTGCGACGGGTACGGGTTCCACAAGAGCGAGCATGGCGTCTATGAGGCTGAGAGACCTGATGCAGGAGGTGGAGGAAGAGGACCGAGCCGCCCTTAGCGGTCCCGAACTAGTCATTCCACACCATTGATGGAGACCCGACCTTTTGGGAGACCGCGCTGCAAGACCTAAGAGTTCAGCTGATC
>JARQOC010002335.1:0-26595 GCA_033576535.1 Allobates femoralis
ATATTGAACAACATAGGTGGCATAGACAATGCCGTTAACCCTTTCACCACCAGAGCTTGTTTTGACCCTGATGACCCGGCCATTTTTTGCCATTCTGACCAGTGTCACTATATATGAGGTTATAACCCTGTAACGCTACAACGGATCCCAGTGATTCTAACATTGTTTTTCATCACATATCAGACTTCATATTAGTGGTGAAGGTAGGGCGATACTTTGTGCGTTTATTTGTGGAAACAAATCCGAAATTTGATGAAAATTGTGAAAATCTCGCTATTTTTAACTTTTGATCTTTTTTGCCCTTAAACTAGAGAATTCGATCACACACAATTACTTCATCTATAAGGGCCCCTTTACACGCGGCTACATTTCTAGGGTGGCTACAGGTAACTTACTGGTTGCAGTGAAATCATGGAGACAAGGTTCTATCTTGTTGCTGTGTGCAAATGGAATAATCTCTCCATGATTTCACTGCAACCAGTAAGTTACCTGTAGCCACCCTAGAAATGTAGCCGCGTGTAAAGGTACCCTAACATTCCCCACATGTTACTTTACATCAGCACAAGTGGGGAAACTAATTATTTTTTTTATTATGAAGTTAGAAGGGTTCAAAGTTTATCAGCAATTCATTATTTGTTCAGCAAAAGTAAAAAAAAAAATCTATTTTTTTAGGGACCGCCGTCACTTTTGAAATGACTTTGAGGGGCCTGTATGACAGAAAACACCCAAAAGTGACACCATTCCAAACACTGCACCCCTCAAGCTACTCAAAACCACATTCAAGAAGATTATTAACCCTTCAGGTGTTCACAGGAACTAAAGCGAAGTGGAAGAAAAAAAATACAATTTTCCTTTTCCAACAAAAATGTAATTTTAGCCTGAAATATATTGAATTTTCACAAGGGTTACAGGAGACAATGGAGCATACAATCTGCTGGGCCATTTGTCTTGAGGACGCAGATACCCCATATGTGGCAGAAAACCACTGCTTTGATGCACAGCAGGGAAGGAGCCACATTTCCCTTTGTGAATGGAAAATTGAATTGTTAGCGGACACCATGTCGCATTTGCAGAGCCCCTGGTGTGCCTAAACGGTGAAAAAAAAAACACAAGTCACCCCATTTTGGAGACTAGACCCCCCAAGGAATTCATCTAGTTGCATGGCGAGCACTTTGCTTCATACATTGAGCCGTTAAATGAAAAAAAATAAAAACATTTCAACAAGAATGTTCTTTTAGCCACAATTTTGGCATTTTCACAAGGGCAAAAGGATGAAATGGACATAAACATTTGCTGGGCAACAATGGGTGGTATCACCGCTCACCTCCTCCTATACAATAACTGATAACCGCTCTACATATGGGGGGGCAGTTGGTAATGGCAGGTAGGAGGGGACACATGTCCTGGGGCTTGGACCCTGATCCTTTCTGACCCTGGCAGCCCATGAACAGATCATGTACAAACATGTCTGCTCGTGTGTTCTGAGTAGACAATGGCATGGGGGCACAAAAGGGCAAGTTTGCACAGGGCACCATTCAGCCTAAGGCCGGCCCTGTCCGTGACTCCAGGCATTTGGCAGTACATTGTACACATTATATGCTGAGGGCAGTGCTGCCCTGGATGATAATGGCGACGGTGAGCATAGTGCCCAGTGCGCATGCTCAGGCGCCCTGCGGGGATTATTTCTTATCTGTACAGATATAGTACACTCATAAGGATTGTGTCATGATCATCTTATGAATGAAACATACGCATTATATTGTATATGCACTGATGAGCTCTTATATGTTATCCAGTGATCTGGTCATATTCACATGATCTAAACTTAAGCAGCACCTTGACTGTTACTATGGTAATGGATTTTTTACATATGCTAAACAATTTGATTGTAATTGATTACACATGTGTTAACACTACTTAGGACTGAGCTGACTGTCAGCACATTGCTTGATAAAGACCGGTCACCATGGAAACGTTGCCGTGGATCAGTAAAGTATCCACTTTTTCACTTTGATTTGGGAGTGCGGCCTGTTTCAATGGGGCTTTTTGGACATTGCCCCTATGGTTTTGCGCCCATATTTTATGTCGGTGGTGCTGCCCAGTTTACCTTTGTTTATACTAAAGATAACATGTTATATTGGGGATGAGCTCCTATACAGCCCCACCACTATATCTATATGTACAATCTCATTGACAAGGTCCCTTTACATGTTTGTTACCTAAATATAGAGAATTCCGCCAGGACCCAAGTTGTAACCACCAGAGTTGTCAACAAACGTATCCATAAAATCATGGACGGCCGACATTGTGTGCGGAGCACTACGGAAAACACACAAAATTACTATATTCAGTGATCAATGTCTCCAGCCCTGATATGAAGCCATTAGCCGCATTCACTGAGATCTGTAACATGATCATTAGTCATAATAATCTGCGGCTCCAACTCAAAAGAAGATCATGATGTCATCAAGTTTATTCCATATGCAGCAAACAATAGACTGTCCAGTAATCTCTATAGGGCTGACAATACCGGGGTTCATAAATGGCCACAGTGTCAGGTCCCTGTCTCCTGGAGCAATAATAGGAGCAGTCCTGTGTAAATGAGGATAGGGGCATTGTATCATTGCTACATGGGGACACTGCCAGGATGATACATACAGTTGTGCTCATCTACAGGGGAGGATGTTACCTTTATTGGCCAATCAAACCCATCTGTGTCATCTTCTGTGCATGTTATCAGGGTAAAGTCACCAGGGATGAGAACTTCTGATCAGGGTCATTATCATTTAAGAAGAGGAAACACAGTGATTGGACAGTAAATGGCTTCACCCGACCACTAACCCAGGGGTGGGCAGCTCCAGGCCTCGAGGGCCGTACGCAGTCCAGGTTTTCTGGATTTCCTTAGCATTTGACAGTTGGAATCATCACCTGTGCAGGAGATTACATTACCAACTGTCAAATGCTAAGGATATACAGAAAACCTGCACTGTGTACGGCCCTCTGATAGACAGACTTTTCATAGTTCATTTATAACAACACAAAATATCTCCATCCTATAGACAAGTCACCCACATGAATAAGCCTGTACCATCAACACATCTGACTCCAGCTGTTGGACAAGCGGTGGCCACAAAACCTCCCACAGACGCCACTTTGGGTCACATTCATATACAATCTGCCAATTCCATATAATAGTGTTTACATTGTGATTCTGTTACCTGCAGGTGTTTTATGGAGGGATTCCGGTGGAGGTCTCCGTATTGGCGCACAATGATGAATAGCAATATTCTCCACATTGTCATGATGAGGAGTCCACAGGTTTGTAGCTTGTACTCAGTACTGGCAGCCTCTCTACACAAATGGCTTCTAATGCTGTGTTGGTCTATAGAAAGCCTCTGATGGAATCATTACATCACAGAAGTGTGATGTCATCGTGTTCTAAGACCAGGAGAGCAGATGTAATGATCATGTGACACCACAGATCATGTGACCTCCCTCTGGCCTCCTCAGCCATATTATATTGAACAACATAGGTGGCATAGACAATGCCGTTAACCCTTTCACCACCAGAGCTTGTTTTGACCCTAATGACCCGGCCATTTTTTGCCATTCTGACCAGTGTCACTATATATGAGGTTATAACCCTGTAACGCTACAACGAATCCCAGTGATTCTAACATTGTTTTTTATCACATATCAGACTTCATATTAGTGGTGAAGGTAGGGCGATACTTTGTGCGTTTATTTGTGGAAACAAATCCGAAATTTGATGAAAATTGTGAAAATCTCGCTATTTTTAACTTTTGATCTTTTTTGCCCTTAAACTAAAGAATTAGATCACACACAATACTTCATCTATAAGGGCCCCTTTACACGCGGCTACATTTCTAGGGTGGCTACAGGTAACTTACTGGTTGCAGTGAAATCATGGAGACAAGGTTCTATCTTGTTGCTGTGTACAAATGGAATAATCTCTCCATGATTTCACTGCAACCAGTAAGTTACCTGTAGCCACCCTAGAAATGTAGCCGCGTGTAAAGGTACCCTAACATTCCCCACATGTTACTTTACATCAGCACAAGTGGGTGAAACTAATTATTTTTTTTATTATGAAGTTAGAAGGGTTCAAAGTTTATCAGCAATTCATTATTTGTTCAGCAAAAGTAAAAAAAAAATCTATTTTTTTAGGGACCGCGTCACTTTTGAAATGACTTTGAGGGGCCTGTATGACAGAAAACACCCAAAAGTGACACCATTCCAAACACTGCACCCCTCAAGCTACTCAAAACCACATTCAAGAAGATTATTAACCCTTCAGGTGTTCACAGGAACTAAAGCGAAGTGGAAGAAAAAAAATACAATTTTCCTTTTCCAACAAAAATGTAATTTTAGCCTGAAATATACCGTATATACTCGCGTATAAGCCGAGTTTTTCAGCACAAAAAATGTGCTGAAAAGTCCCCCCCTCGGCTTATACGCGAGTCACTAACCAACAAGCACTTATGTGCTTGCTTGAAATGGCTCCACACAGCCCTCAAAGTCCCCCCCACTGGTCCAGCTTGTGCTGCTGACCCCCCCCGCCCAGATCTCCACAGCTGTGGTCACCATGCTAGGACCACCGGGGGTCCTGCTTGTGCCGCTGTTCCCCCCCGCCCGCCCAGATCTCCCCCGCTGCGGTCACCTGCCCGGATCCCTCCATGCTAGGACCACCGGGGGTCCTGCTTGTGCCGCTGTTCCCCCCCGCCCGCCCAGATCTCCCCCGCTGCGGTCACCTGCCCGGATCCCTCCATGCTAGGACCACCGGGGGTCCTGCTTGTGCCGCGTCCCCCCCCCCAGTCTCCCCCCTGCGGTCACCTGCCGTCCCCAGCTAGGACCACGGGTACTGCTTGTGCCGCTGTTCCCCCCGCCCAGATCTCCCCCTGCGGTCACCTGCCCGGATCCCTCCATGCTAGGACCACCGGGGGTCCTGCTTGTGCCGCTGTTCCCCCCCGCCCGCCCAGATCTCCCCCGCTGCGGTCACCTGCCCGGATCCCTCCATGCTAGGACCACCGGGGGTCCTGCTTGTGCCGCTGTTCCCCCCCGCCCAGATCTCCCCCGCTGCGGTCACCTGCCCGGATCCCTCCATGCTAGGACCACCGGGGGTCCTGCTTGCGTGTAACATGGCCCAATCACCACCGCAGCCCGGATCCCTCCACCTCACCTCAATCCTCCACAAAAAAAGTCCCCTACGGCCAGGCATTGTCCTAAAACAAGGTGTGGCCGCAGGGGACTTTAATTACAGTTTCTGGCCCCAAGGAAGGAGGTGAGGAGCCATTGTGGGCTGATAGAGCAGGGAAAAGCTGGGTTGTCAGGGAAAGAATAGTAATACTATAATAAAGCAGTCTAGTGAGGGAAAGCTGGGGTTACAGTATATACTGTTATGGGAGCGCTATATCACAGTATATGCCCCATTACAGGTATCTATATACCTGTAATAGGGCATATACTGTGATGGGAGCGCTATATACCAGTGATCGTGGCTATATACCTGTAATAGGGCATATACTGTGATGGGAGCGCTATATACCAGTGATCGCCCCGATCACTGGTATATAGCGCTCAAATCACAGTATATGCCCCATTACAGGTATATAGATTTTTTAAATTTTTCAGTACCGGTAGCTGCTGCATTGTCCACCCTAGGCTTATACGCGAGTCAATAGGTTTTTCCAGTTTTGGGGGCCAAAAGTGGGGGGGTCGGCTTATACACGGGTCGGCTTATACACGAGTATATACGGTATTGAATTTTCACAAGGGCAACAGGAGACAATGGAGCATACAATCTGCTGTGCCATTTGTCTTGAGGACGCAGATACCCCATATGTGGCAGAAAACCACTGCTTTGATACACAGCAGGGAAGGAGCCACATTTCCCTTTGTGAATGGAAAATTGAATTGTTAGCGGACACCATGTGGCATTTGCAGAGCCCCTGGGGTGCCTAAACGGTGAAAAAAAGACACAAGTCACCCCATTTTGGAAACTAGACCCCCCAAGGAATTCATCTAGTTGCATGGAGAGCACTTTGCTTCATACATTGAGCCGTTAAATGAAAAAAAAAAAAAAAATTCCACAAGAATGTTCTTTTAGCCACAATTTTGGCATTTTCACAAGGGCAAAAGGATGAAATGGACATAAACATTTGTTGGGCAATTTCTCCTGAGTACACGGATACCCCATATGTGGCAGAAAACCACTGACTGGGTGCAGAGCAGAGCTCAGAAGGGAAGGAGCATTGTTTGGAGCTTAGATTTTGATGGAATGGTCTACAGGTGGCATGTAGTGTTTGATTAGCCCTTGATGTACCTAAACAATAGAAATCCCCCATAAGTGACCCCATTTTGGACACTAGACCCCCAAGGAATTTATCTAGATGCATGGTGAGCACTTGAACCCCCCCAGGTGCTTCATACATTGAGCCGTGATAGGAAAAAAATATTTTTTTTTCACAAATATTTTCTTTTGTGTTATCCTGCCTCTACATACAGTAGATCACATTTTCAGGTCAGGTTAGCCGCTGGTTGATCCTGGGCAGTGTGATGTGATCTGCTATACTGTATGCTACACTCAATGATATACACAGCTCCACACTGTATACTGTGTTGAGGAATATATAGAGTGGAGCTGTGTATATTCTGCATCTTTTCATCTTCCTAAAAAGTCACTTTTTGTTCCTAATACATTTTTTAATCTGCCTAAAATACATTTCCAAACTGCACCTGTGACATTATTCAGTGGTGACTAGTCGTGGGGGCGTTGTATTGTGGTGACTAGTCGTGGGGGCGTTGTATTGTGGTGACTAGTCGTGGGGGCGTTGTATTGTGGTGACTAGTCGTGAGGGCGTTGTATTGTGGTGACTAGTCGTGGGGGCGTTGTATTGTGGTGACTAGTCGTGGGGGCGTTGTATTGTGGTGACTAGTCGTGGGGACGTTGTATTGTAGTGACTAGTCATGGAGGCGTTGTATTGTGGTGACTAGTCATGGAGGCGTTGTATTGTGGTGACTAGTCGTGGGGGCGTTGTATTGTAATGACTAGTCATGGAGGCGTTGTATTGTGGTGACTAGTCGTGGGGGCGTTGTATTATGGTGACTAGTCGTAGGGGCGTTGCATTGTGGTGACTAGTCATGGAGGCGTTGTATTGTGGTGACTAGTCGTGGGGGCGTTGTATTGTGGTGACTAGTCGTGGGGGCATTGTATTGTAATGACTAGTCGTGGAGGCGTTGTATTGTGGTGACTAGTCGTGGAGGCGTTGTATTGTGGAGACTAGTCGTGGGGGCGTTGTATTGTGGTGACTAGTCATGGAGGCGTTGTATTGTGGTGACTAGTCGTGGGGGCGTTGTATTATGGTGACTAGTCGTAGGGGCGTTGCATTGTGGTGACTAGTCATGGAGGTGTTGTATTGTGGTGACTAGTCGTGCACTGCACGTGTGTAGCCACATGTGCAGTGCTGCAGCGAGGAGGGGAGCCTGGAGCCGCCTTTCCAGTCTCCTGAGTGAGCGACGGCCTGTAAGTTATAAGTCATTTTTCACCATCTTTATAGGGCGCATTTACAGCAGACAGGGATGGTTACTTAGCAGTTAGGAAGGTGCAGGGACAGCTAGTGATAGGTCAGGGGATAGCATGAGGTGACAGGTTCCCTTTAATATCAAAACATCAGGTTTAGCTGCAGAAACAAAAGCTGCAAAAACGCCCTGTATGAACATAGTCTTACGCTAGGGTCTGATTTGTGTCAGCATATAAGATGACAAATCCGTCATAAACGTAGTCTCTGGCAGGCACAGCGCATAGCGTTAATGGCATGTAATGCTATGCACTGGCTGACTGTTTGTCTTTATGGATACCCGACGCCTCGCGCAGCCGCCAGCTCCACACACAAGGATCATACACTCTATTACAGAGTGCACAGCCTAGCCTAAGTGTTCCCACTAATGATATCATGCCCCGGTGGCTGTGAGTGACATGGTTTACAAGAGCAACAGCACCGCCAGCTCTGCACATCTCTGCCTCCCGTGATGAATGCAGTGCAAATGTCTGCACCTGGCTTCATACAACACTGCGCAGGCTTAGGGGGCAGAGCGGACATGGAGGACACTGCGCAGGCTCAGGGGACAGAGCGGACATGGAGGACACTGCGCAAGCTCAGGGGGCAGAGCAGACATGGAGGACACTGCGCAGGCTCAGGGGGCAGAGTATACATAGAGGACACTGTGCAGGCTCAGGGGGGCAGAGTGAACATGGAGGACACTGCGCAGGCTCAGGGGGCAGAGTATACATAGAGGTCACTGCGCAGGCTCAGGGGGGCAAAGCAGACATGGAGGACACTGCAGGCTCAGGGGGGCAGAGTATACATAGAGGACACTGCGCAGGCTCAGGGGGGCAGAGCAGACATGGAGGACAGTGCGCAGGCTCAGGGGGCAGAGCAGACATGGAGGACACTGCGCAGCTCAGGGGCAGAGCAGACATGGAGGACACTGCGCAGCTCAGGGGGCAGAGCAGACATGGAGGACACTGCGCAGGCTCAGGGGGCAGAGCAGACATAGAGGACACTGCGCAGGCTCAGGGGGGCAGAGCGGACATGGAGGACACTGCGCAGGCTTAGGGATCAGAGCAGACATGGAGGACACTGCGCAGGCTCAGGGGGGGCAGAGCGGACATGGAGGACACTGCGCAGGCTCAGGGGGGGCAGAGCGGACATGGAGGACACTGCGCAGGCTCAGGGGGGCAGAGCGGACATGGAGGACACTGCGCAGGCTCAGGGGGGCAGAGCGGACATGGAGGACACTGTGCAGGCTCAGGGGGACAGACCGACATGGAGGACACTGTGCAGGCTCAGGGGGCAGAGCGGACATGGAGGACACTGTGCAGGCTCAGGGGGCAGAGAGAACATGAAGGACACTGCGCAGGCTCAGGGGGCAGACCGGACATGGAGGACACTGCGCAGGCTCAGGGGGCAGACCGGACATGGAGGACACTGTGCAGGCTCAGGGGGGCAGACGGACATGGAGGACACTGTACAGGCTCAGGGGGCAGAGCGGACATGGAGGACACTGCGCAGGTTCAGGGGGGCAGAGAGAACATGAAGGACACTGCGCAGGCTCAGGGGGCAGAGAGAACATGAAGGACACTGTGCAGGCTCAGTTCAAATAAAGGTGATAATTGTCAGCGCTAAAGATACAGCAGGACACCGCTCTGTAGATAATTACCTTTAGGTTTTATTGCTTCGATATGGGGATCCGGTCTCCACAACGCGTTTCGGCGCTAATTGCGCCTTTCTCAAGTGATTCCGGACCAGACATGGAGGACACTGCGCAGGGTCAGAGAGAACATGAAGGACACTGTGCAGGCTCAGGGGGCAGAGCGGACATGGAGGACACTGTGCAGGCTCAGGGGGCAGAGCGGACATGGAGGACACTGCGCAGGCTCAGGGGGCAGAGCGGACATGGAGGACACTGTGCAGGCTCAGGGGGCAGACCGCACATGGAGGACACTGCGCAGGGTCAGGGGGCAAAGAGAATATAAAGGACACTGTGCAGGCTCAGGGGCAGAGCGGACATAAAAGAAACTGCGCAGGCTCAAGGGGGCAGAGCAGACATGGATGACACGGACAGGCCGGAGTTTTGCACACTTGGCGCTAATGGCTGCCTGAGTCCTGTGTCACTGCTCCTTCACTGGGCACAGAGTACTGATGGAGCTGGGGGGCCACACCAGGTGACCACACATTGTCAGGGAGGAAGAGATTGTCACCACAAACATGACGCACAATTGTCACCATGTGTATGGACACAACATACATACATCACACACGACCAATCATGATCACACATCACATGTCACCACTTACATACATCACCATGGGCATGGACACACGGATGCACATACATCAAAACATACACAGATGCACACACTCTGCAGTTATGGACCTGAGGCTGCATTAATCACACAGAATGACGTATACTGATAATCCTCTCCTGTTCCTACTTGTCTGGCCTCTAGCTGGGTTTCACCCCCATCTACTCCCATACACACACATACACCCCCATATACACATACACAGACACCCATATACCCCCCAATATACACATACACCCATAAACACACTCCCATATACACACAATACACACACCCAGTTATATAGCTGCCCTTATCACACATGACTAACCCATAACCTCTCCTTACCTACATACCCCAGCTGGTTTCACCCCCCCACTCATACACATACACCATAACACACCCCATATACACAACACATAACCCCATATACCCCCCCAATATACACATACACCCATAAACACACTCCCATATACACACACACATACACCCCCATATATACCCCCCAATATACACATACACCCATATAACACATCCCATATACACACAAACACCCATATACACCCCCCCATATACACATACACACACCCATATAACCACATTACAGACCATATACATACACAGACACCCATATACAACCCCACACACACACATATACATATATACAGTGGCGGATTATAATGAGGTAATGGTGTCTAGGGGCCCACAGTCCAGGGGTAATTGCCCCATTATAATCCGCCACATCACCACACAGCACTCTGCACGCAGGCACAGCATCCATGAGGTGATGAGCTCTGCTAGTTGACAGGGAGCGGCAACCGCAGGGGCCTGATGGTGGCGCTCTCTCTCCTATAGTCCCGGCCGCTGCCGCCACCTCTCCCCCCCGCAGTGTGAGCCCACCTGTAGACCGCACAGGAGGACCTGTGCTTACAGGACCTGTGATGATGTGATGGAGGGGAGGAGTCAGGGATCACATGATCAGCTCCTCGTTATGCCTCCACTCTGTGATGGTTGTCATGGTGCTGGAGAGGTGAGGAAGATGAGATGAAGGTTATGTGTGGGGTCAGGACTCAGGAGGGATTTACAGTGTGGATGTAGCAGAGCCGAGTGTGTACGAGGTGTACGGAGCGGAGCCGAGTGTGTACGAGGTGTACGGAGCGGAGCCGTGTGTATACGAGGTGTACGGAGCGGAGCCGAGTGTGTACGAGGTGTATGGAGCGGAGCCGAGTGTGTACGAGGTGTACGGAGCAGAGCCGAGTGTGTACGAGGTGTACGGAGCAGAGCCGAGTGTGTACGAGGTGTACGGAGCAGAGCCGAGTGTGTACTAGGTGTACGGAGCGGAGCCGAGTGTGTACAGGTGTACGGAGCGGAGCGAGTGTGTACAGGTGTTACGGAGCGGAGCCGAGTGTGTACGAGGTGTACGGAGCGGAGCCGAGTGTGTACGAGGTTGAGCGAGCGAGCGGAGCCGAGTGTGTACTAGGTGTACGGAGCGGAGCCGAGTGTGTACGAGGTGTACGGAGCGGAGCCGAGTGTGTACGAGGTGTACGGAGCGGAGCCGAGTGTGTACGAGGTGTACGGAGCGGAGCCGGTGTGTACGAGGTGTACGGAGCGGAGCCGAGTGTGTACGAGGTGTACGGAGGGAGCCGAGTGTGTACTAGGTGTACGGAGCGGAGCCGGTGTGTACGAGGTGTACGGAGCAGAGCCGAGTGTGTACAGGTGTACGGAGCGGAGCCGAGTGTGTACGAGGTGTACGGAGTGAGCCGTGGTGTACGAGGTGTATGGAGGCAGAGCCAGTGTGTACGAGGTGTACGGAGCGGGAAGCCGAGTGTGTACGAGGTGTACGGAGCGGAGCCGATGTGTGTACGAGGTGTATGGAGTGGAGCCGTGTGTGTACGAGGTGTATGGAGTGGAGCCGTGTGTGTACGAGGTGTACGGAGCTGGAGCCGAGTGTGTACGAGGTGTATGGAGTGGAGCCGTGTGTATACGAGGTGTACGGAGCGGAGCCGAGTGTGTACGAGGTGTACAGAGCGGAGCCGTGTGTACGAGGTGTACGGAGCGGAGCCGTGTGTATACGAGGTGTACGGAGTGGAGCCGAGTGTGTACGAGGTGTACGGAGCTGAGCGTGTGGTCGAGGTGTATGGAGCGGAGCCGAGTGTGTACGAGGTGTACGGAGCGGAGCCGTGTGTATACGAGGTGTACGGAGCCGGAGCCGAGTGTGTACGAGGTGTATGGAGTGGAGCTGTGTGTGTACGAGGTGTACGGAGCGGAGCCGAGTGTGTACGAGGTGTACAGGAGCTGAGTGTGTGCGAGGTGTATGGAGCGGAGCCGTGTGTATACGAGGTGTACGGAGCGGAGCCGAGTGTGTACGAGGTGTACGGAGCAGAGCCGAGTGTGTACAAGGTGTACGGAGCGGAGCCGAGTGTGTACGAGGTGTACGGAGCGGAGCCGAGTGTGTACGAGGTGTACGGAGCAGAGCCGAGTGTGTACGAGGTGTACGGAGCAGAGCCGAGTGTGTACGAGGTGTATGGAGTGGAGCCGTGTGTATACGAGGTGTACGGAGCGGAGCCGAGTGTGTACGAGGTGTAACGGAGCAGAGCCGAGTGTGTACGAGGTGTACGGAGCGGAGCCGAGTGTGTACAAGGTGTACGGAGCGGAGCCGAGTGTGTACGAGGTGTACGGAGCGTGAGCCTGTGTGTGTGCGAGGTGTACAGAGCTGAGTGTGTGCAAAGTGTATGGAGCGGAGCTGGTGTGTGTACGAGGTGTACGGAGCGGAGCGTGTGTACGAGGTGTATGGAGTGGAGCGAGTGTGATGCGAGGTGTATGAGTGGAGCCGAGTGTGTACGAGGTAGCAGAGCTGAGTGTGTGCAAGGTGTATGGAGCGGAGCTGGGTGTGTACGAGGTGTACAGAGCTGAGTGTGTACGAGGTGTATGGAGTGGAGCCGAGTGTGTGCGAGGTGTATGGAGCGGAGCCGAGGTGTGTACGAGGTGTACAGAGCTGAGTGTGTACGAGGTGTACGGAGCAGAGCTGAGTGTGTGCAAGGTGTACGGAGCGGAGCCGTGTGTGTACGAGGTGTACAGAGCTGAGTGTGTGCGAGGTGTATGGAGTGGAGCCGAGTGTGTGCGAGGTGTACAGAGCTGAGTGTGTACGAGGTGTACGGAGCAGAGCTGAGTGTGTGCAAGGTATACGGAGCGGAGCCGTGTGTGTACGAGGTGTACGGAGCGGAGCCGAGTGTAAACAAGGTGTACGGAGCGGAGCCACATGTGTATGATGTGTATGGAGCAGAGCTGAGTGTGTACAGAGCAGAGCCACGTGTACGAGGTGTACGGGGCAGAGCCGAGTGTGTACAAGGTGTACGGAGCACAGAGCGGAGCCAAGTGTGTACAGGGTGTACAGAGCCAAGCCGCATGTGTAGGAAGTGTATGGAGCAGAGCTATGTGTGTACACGGTGTATGGAGAGGAGCCATGTGTGTACAAGGTGTGTGGAGCGGAGTCGTGTGTGTACGAGGTGCACCGAGCAGAGCGCGCGTGTGTACGAGGTGTATGGAGCTGAGCCGAGTGTGTACAGGGTGTATGGAGCAGAGCCGCATGTGTACAAGGTGTACGGAGTGGAGCCACATGTGTATGAGGTGTACAGAGCAAAGCCGCGTGTGTACGAGGTGTATGGAGCGGAGCCGCGTGTGTACGAGGTGTATGGAGCGGAGCCGCGTGTGTACTAGGTGTATGGAGCGGAGCCGCATGTGTATGGAGCCGAGTGCGTAAGAGGTGTACGGAGCGAAGCCGAGTGGGTATGAGGTGTATGGAGCAGAGCTGAGTGTGTACGGAGCAGAGCCACGTGTACGAGGTGTACGGAGCAGAGCCGAGTGTGTACAAGGTGTACGGAGCGCAGAGCGGAGCCAAGTGTGTACAGGGTGTACAGAGCCAAGCCGCATGTGTAGGAAGTGTATGGAGCAGAGCTATGTGTGTACACGGTGTATGGAGCGGAGCCATGTGTGTACAAGGTGTGTGGAGCGGAGTCGTGTGTGTACGAGGTGCACCGAGCAGAGCCGCGTGTGTACGAGGTGTATGGAGCTGAGCCGAGTGTGTACAGGGTGTATGGAGCAGAGCCGCATGTGTACAAGGTGTACGGAGTGGAGCCACATGTGTATGAGGTGTACAGAGCAGAGCCGCGTGTGTACGAGGTGTATGGAGCGGAGCCGCGTGTGTACTAGGTGTATGGAGCGGAGCCGCATGTGTATGGAGCCGAGCGTGTACGAGGTGTTCGGAGCAGAGCCGAGTGCGTAAGAGGTGTACGGAGCGAAGCCGAGTGTGTATGAGGTGTATGGAACAGAGCTGAGTGTGTACGGAGCAGAGCCACGTGTACGAGGTGTACGGAGCAGAGCCGAGTGTGTACAAGGTGTACGGAGCGCAGAGCGGAGCCAAGTGTGTACAGGGTGTACAGAGCCAAGCCGCATGTGTAGGAAGTGTATGGAGCAGAGCTATGTGTGTACACGGTGTATGGAGCGGAGCCATGTGTGTACAAGGTGTGTGGAGCGGAGTTGTGTGTGTACGAGGTGCACCGAGCAGAGCCGCGTGTGTACGAGGTGTATGGAGCTGAGCCGAGTGTGTACAGGGTGTATGGAGCAGAGCCGCATGTGTACAAGGTGTACGGAGTGGAGCCACATGTGTATGAGGTGTACAGAGCAGAGCCGCGTGTGTACGAGGTGTATGGAGCGAGCCGCGTGTGTACTAGGTGTATGGAGCGGAGCCGCATGTGTATGGAGCCGGGCGTGTACGAGGTGTTCGGAGCAGAGCCGAGTGCGTAAGAGGTGTACGGAGCGAAGCCGAGTGTGTATGAGGTGAATGGAGCGGAGCCGAGTGTGTACAAGGTGTATGGAGCAGAGCCGCATGCGTACAAGGTGTACAGAGCAAAGCCAAGTGTGTACGAGGTGTACGGAGCTGATCCATGTGTACGAGGTGTATGGAGCAGAGTTGAGTGTGTACTAGGTGTACGGAGCGGAGCCATGTATGTAGGGAGCATGTGGAGCTGTGTGCTTACAAGGTGTGCGTACTGGTGGTAGCTGCCTGCGGATGTTGCTCCCACTCCTATAGTCCCAGCGGCCTCTGCTGGCAGCATTGTTCTCCCGAGTCCCGGCTGCCGCTGTCCGCCCTGCTATGCTGATTCTGCCGGGCTCGACCGGGCTTTGCTGAATCCTCCTACTCTAGGAGGACCCAGACCCAGGCAGGCAGCTGATCTCGACTGAGGCTGAGCAGACTCCTCCGTCCTCCTGACTGAGTCTGTGTCTCACCCGCCGACCGCCGTCCACCACCTCCTGGTTCGCCGCCTGCATGAAGAGAGGGAGTCTGAGGAGAGGGACCGTCACCTAATGCCGACACAGAGCACAGAGAGGACGTGCCTGTGTGACAGAGAGGTGAGTGATATGTCCACTCCTGACTCCTGCCCTGCTGCTGCAGCTGCTGCCTGTGGCTGTGCTCTGTGTGTGCACTGCCAGCCAGACCTGGTGGCTGCTGCATGGCAGGGAGGACTCAGTCAGTGTAAAGAAAGAATGTAAGCAGTAATTAAATGATTTGTGTACTAAGGCCCCTTTCACATCTGCTTTTTTTCAGATTGTGGCAGATCCGGCAGATTTACCGCTTCTGCCGACTAACGGCCGCACTTGCGGCACACTTGCGGCAAGCCCCATGCATTGTTTATGGGGCTTGCGGTTTGGTGCGGCAAGTGCGGTTCTGCTGGGTGCGGCAAGTCCGGCATTTGCGGCGGTGGAAAAAAAAAACGCTGCTGACCGCGTTGTCATCCATCGTCGCAACGGCTGTTAGGCAGCAAATGTGGTAAATCTGCTGGATCTGCTGCAATTTGAAAGACACGGTGATGTGAAAGGGGCCTAACGAACGCTGCTTTCACATCAGTGTTTAGCTGATGTTTGGGCCGTTCCAGCAGGTGGCGCCGCATGTGTCGGATCGTCCGTCTAACGGCCGACTTGCGGCCCGGATGCGGCAAGCCCCATGCATTGTCTATCACAAGTGCGGTTCTGCTGAGTGCGGCAGATCAGGCACTTGTGGCCGCGAAAAAAAAACTCTACAAGTGTGTTTTTTTTTTCGCGGCCGCAATTGTCGAATCTGCCGCACACGCAGAACCGCACTTGCCGCACCGGACCGCAAGCCCCATAGACAATGCATAGGGCTTGCCGCATCTGGACCGCAAGTCGGCATTAGGCGCTGATCCGGCGCCACCTGCCGAATCGGCCGCACATCAGCAAAACCGCTGATGTGAAAGGCCCCTTAATCACTGGAGTGGTGTGCCCCACCATCTTGGATAATACAGAAACATGTGAAATGGCTATACATGGTGTATCATGTGCCCCTCTAATAAGTGGCTATCTTGCTTGGATCATGTACGTATGGAGTCCATGCATTCATGATTCAAGAAAAATATTCACATAGAGGGGCACATACAATATGTAGAGGTATTTCACATGTCTATCCAAGGTGGAGGGGTAGTGGGTGCGCACATTGTGTATTTGTGAGTTGTTACCTCAGTATCTGTAAGGCCTCGTGCACACGCTGAGTATTTGGTAGTTTTTACCTCAGTATTCTGTAAGGCCTCGTGCACACGCTGAGTATTTGGTGAGTTTTTACCTCAGTATCTGTAAGGCCTCGTGCACACACTGAGTATTTGGTGAGTTGTTACCTCAGTATCTGTAAGGCCTCGTGCACACGCTGAGTATTTGGTGAGTTTTTACCTCAGTATCTGTAAGGCCTCGTGCACACGCTGAGTATTTGGTGAGTTTTTACCTCAGTATCTGTAAGGCCTCGTGCACACGCTGAGTATTTGGTGGGTTTTTACCTCAGTATCCGTAAGACCTTGTGCACACGCTGAGTATTTGGTGAGTTTTTACCTAGTAATTGTAAGGCCTCGTGAACACGCTGAGTATTTGGTGAGTTTTTACCTCAGTATCTGTAAGGCCTCGTGCACACGCTGAGTATTTGGTGAGTTGTTACCTCAGTATCTGTAAGGCCTCGTGCACACGCTGAGTATTTGGTGAGTTTTTTTCTCAGTATATGTAAGACCTCGTGCACACACTGACTATTTGGTGAGTTTTTTTCCTCAGTATCTGTAAGGCCTCGTGCACACGCTGAGTATTTGGTGAGTTTTTACCTCAGTATCTGTAAGGCCTCGTGCACACGCTGAGTATTTGGTCAGTTTTTCCCTTAGTATTTGTAAGGCCTCGTGCACACGCTGAGTATTTGGTGAGTTTTTTCCTCAGTATATGTAAGACCTCGTGCACACACTGAGTATTTGGTGAGTTTTTTCCTCAGTATCTGTAAGGCCTCGTGCACACGCTGAGTATTTGGTGAGTTTTTACCTCAGTATCTGTAAGGCCTCGTGCACACGCTGAGTATTTGGTGAGTTTTTTCCTCAGTATATGTAAGGCCTCGTGCACACGCTGAGTATTTGGTCAGTTTTTCCCTTAGTATTTGTAAGGCCTCGTGCACACGCTGAGTATTTGGTGAGTTTTTTCCTCAGCATATGTAAGGTCTCGTGCACACGCTGAGTATTTGGTGAGGTTTTTTCCTCAGTATCTGTAAGGCCTCGTGCACACGCTGAGTATTTGGGGAGTTTTTATTTCAGTATCTGTAAGGCCTCGTGCACACGCTGAGTATTTGGTGAGTTTTTACCTTAGTATCTGTAAGGCCACGTGCACACGCTGAGTATTTGGTGAGTTTTTACCTTAGTATCTGTAAGGCCTCGTGCACACGCTGAGTATTTGGGAGTTATTACCTCAGTATCTGTAAGGCCTCGTGCACACGCTGAGTATTTGGTGAGTTTTTACCTCAGTATCTGTAAGGCCTCGTGCACACGCTGAGTATTTGGTGAGTTGTTACCTCAGTATCTGTAAGGCCTCGTGCACACGCTGAGTATTTGGTGAGTTGTTACCTCAGTATCTGTAAGGCCTCGTGCACACGCTGAGTATTTGGTGTTGTTACCTCAGTATCTGTAAGGCCTCGTGCACACGCTGAGTATTTGGGGAGTTATTACCTCAGTATCTGTAAGGCCTCGTGCACACGCTGAGTATTTGGGGAGTTATTACCTCAGTATCTGTAAGGCCTCGTGCACACGCTGAGTATTTGGTGAGTTGTTACCTCAGTATCTGTAAGGCCTCGTGCACACGCTGAGTATTTGGTGAGTTGTTACCTCAGTATATGTAAGGCCACATGGACATGTTCAGTATTTGGTGAGGTTTTTACCTCAGTATTTGTAGCCAAAACCAGGAGTGGGTGATAAAATACAGAAGTGGTGACGTGTTTCTATAATGGCCACTTTACATGTCCCAACATCGTTTCGATATTGTATACAACGGCGCGGGAGCGAGCACTTTTTTGGCAGTAATCCAAGATCGCATAGGAGCTGTCACACAGGGAGATATCGGCAGGCAACACAACTGCGATGTCTACGCCCCCTTGTACGAGCGAACCAGGGAACGACCATTTAACATGGGAGAGAATAGGGGAAGTTGCTCTCCAAGTCGATGTTGGGCTGTCACACAGCGCGATCCGGCCAGATCGTCCATCCAATATCGGGCAGTTGGAGAGCCTGCTCATTTCTCCCCTGATATCGTTTTAGCATCGTTCTTGCATCGAATTGCACATTTACACCACACAACGCATGAACGATATCGGGGCCAACGCACGAACCACGTGACTTTTTATCGGAGTTGGACGACAATATTGGCCATTAGACTTTTCCTCTGATTGCTCCACTCATGGTTTTGTCTACAAATCCTGAGGTAAAAAAACTCATCAAATACTCAGCGTGTGTACGTGGCCTAAGGCCTCGTGGACACGCTGAGTATTTGGTGATTTTTTTTCCTCAGTATCTGTAAGGCCTCGTGCACACGCTGAGTATTTGGTAAGTTATTACCTCAGTATCTGTAAGGCCTCGTGCACACGCTGAGTATTTGGTAAGTTATTACCTCAGTATCTGTAAGGTCTCGTGCACACGCTGAGTATTTGGTGAGTTATTACCTCAGTATTTGTAAGGCCTCGTGCACACGCTGAGTATTTGGTGAGGTTTTACCTCAGTATTTGTAAGGCCTCGTGCACACGCTGAGTATTTGGTGAGTTTTTCCCTCAGTATCTGTAAGGCCTCGTGCACACGCTGAGTATTTGGTGAGTTGTTACCTCAGTATCTGTAAGGCCTCGTGCACACGCTGAGTATTTGGTAAGTTATTACCTCAGTATCTGTAAGGCCTCGTGCACACGCTGAGTATTTGGTCAGTTTTCTCCTCAGTATCTGTAAGGCCTCGTGCACACGCTGAGTATTTGGTAAGTTATTACCTCAGTATCTGTAAGGCCTTGTGCACACGCTGAGTATTTGGTGAGTTGTTACCTCAGTATCTGTAAGGCCTCGTGCACACGCTGAGTATTTGGTGAGTTTTTTCCTCAGTTTTTGTAAGGTCTCGTGCACACGCTGAGTATTTGGTGAGTTGTTACCTCAGTATCTGTAAGGTCTCGTGCACACGCTGAGTATTTGGTGAGTTGTTACCTCAGTATCTGTAAGGCCTCGTGCACACGCTGAGTATTTGGTGAGTTGTTACCTCAGTATCTGTAAGGCCTCGTGCACACGCTGAGTATTTGGTGAGTTGTTACCTCAGTATATGTAAGGCCTCGTGCACACGCTGAGTATTTGGTGAGTTGTTACCTCAGTATATGTAAGGCCTCGTGCACACGCTGAGTATTTGGTGAGTTGTTACCTCAGTATCTGTAAGGCCTCGTGCACACGCTGAGTATTTGGTGAGTTTTTCCCTCAGTATATGTAAGGCCTCGTGCACACACTGATGCTGCATTATAAGACACAGGCTATTATGCCCTGAATGCCCCCTGTACACAGAATAAATAACTTATAAAAACCTACCACCCTGTATTCTAACCTATTACCGGTCCGGTCTTGCTTGCAGATTGGTCCATTCAGCCTCTCCTCGCCGTCTGACAGCCTCTTCTTCTGAATGATATGGATCACGCCTTCGTTATCCACATCCCACTTTCCCATCTTACGTCTGCAGACGCCTCTCCAGCTTGGAGCACCGTGCTCTGCCCTACTGCAGCTACAATGTAAAACTCATCTAATCATGCGCGAACCGCAGGGGTCTCTGCACACGGCTCCCGGCTCCCAGTCTGCTGTGTGTAATGTATGGTGAAATTACTGAGATTTTAAACTTGTAGATAATCCCATGATGGAGCACAGAGCACCTGCACAAGCCGGAGAGGTATGGGCGTAGCGTAGGCAATGGGAAAATTGGCAGGAGGCGTTATCTACATCATTCAGAAGAACACGGACCGCGAGGAGGCGGGAAGGACCGATCTGCAGCAAGTCCATCAGACTGGTAACAGGTGATTGTCATACAGGGGGCACAGTGTGCGAGATGTCTATACGTTATTTATTCTGAGTACAGGGGCAGTCAGGGCATAATGGCCGCCTTCTAATGGACTGCTCAATACTAGGGCTTAAAGGGTTGTTTTTTTTCCTCCTAACTGAAGGGTAAATTGACGATCAATGGATGTATGACAGGTTAGAGTTTCACTCAGCAACTATTTTTCTGGAATAATCTATTTTCAGGTATATGATAACCCCCGTCCACATGACCCCCATGACCCCGTCACATGACCCCGTCACATGACCCCCGTGACCCCGTCACATGACCCCATCACATGACCCGGGGGGGGGCCCACAGAGTCTGAACAGCCCCGGGCCCTGGCTACCCTTAATCCACCCCTGCATATATATATAGATATGTGTTCATTCCATGTCTCCCAAGAAACCTTTTTTACATCTACACAATCTCTCTGTAATAAGTTATTATCTTCATTCTTTTTAGTACGTCCCGTCTTTTTCTATGGGCCAAAGGGACGTTTGGGGCCCCCCTAGGCTGCGGGGCCCGGGTGCGATCGCGAGCCCTGCACCTATTGTAGTTACGCCCCTGCCTGCAACCGGCACCCTCTGTACTGACAGCCCATAAACAGATGCAGATATGTAAATATCAGAGCTGCTATTGGTCCAATGAAGTGACGTCCACTCTAGGGTCACGCCCCCTTACATGGATCGCGCTTCCTATGCCCTCCCCCGGGCGCGCTCTCCGGCTCTGTGTACGGTCACGTGTCCTGCTGTCAGCGCGCGGTCACGTGTCCTCCTCTCTTCGCGCGGTCACGTGCTCTCAGCGCGCGCTGCAGTCGGGGGCGCGCCGGGCCGGAGGAGACGCATCAGTCATAACCCGGTCACGTTACCGCTCAGCACCGGGCCGCCGGGGCTCCTCCACTTGTCGTCGGGTCCGGGCGTTGCCCCCTTGTCTCCAGGGAAGATGCCCGCCGTGTCCAAGGGAGATGGGATGCGGGGCCTGGCCGTGTTTATCTCAGACATCAGGAACTGTGAGTATTGGGCAGAGCCGGAGCCATCACCACAGCGGGGACCGTTACCGGCGCTACTGCCGGCAGGGGGCGCTCTACTGATGGGGAATTAGGGGGCAGCTACACTGTAATATCCAGGGTGACCCCCAGAGAAGGGCAATGGAGGGGGTGTGCAGTGTGACCCCCCAGAGAAGGGCGGTGGAGGGGGGTGTGGTGTGACCCCCCCCCCCCCAGAGAAGGGCGGTGGAGGGGGTGTGCAGTGTGACCCCCAGAGAAGGGCGGTGGAGGGGGGTGTACGGTGTGACCCCAGAGAAGGGCAGGTGGAGGGGGTGTGCGGTGAGCCCCCCAGAGAAGGGCGGTGGAGGGGGTGTGCAGGTGTGACCCCAGAGAAGGGCGGTGAGGGGGGGGGTGTGACGGTGTGACCCCCAGAGAAGGGCGGTGGAGGGGGTGTGCGGTGGACCCCCAGAGAAGGGCGGTGGAGGGGGTGTGCGGTGTGACCCCCAGAGAAGGGCGGTGGAGGGGGTGTGTGCGGTGTGACCCCAGAGAAGGGCGGTGGAGGGGGTGTGCGGTGTGACCCCCAGAGAAGGGCGGTGGAGGGGGGTGCGGTTGTGTGACCCCCCCAGAGAAGGGCGGTGGAGGGGGGTGTGCAGTGTGACCCCCAGAGAAGGGCTGGTGGAGGGGGGTGTCCCGGAGGCGGTGGGTGGGTGGACCCCAGAGAAGGGCGGTGGAGGGGGGTGCTACGGTGTGACCCCCAGAGAAGGGCGGTGGAGGGGGTGTCGGTGTGACCCCCAGAGAAGGGCGTGGAGGGGGTGTGCACGGTGTGACCCCCAGAGAAGGGCGGTGGAGGGGGGTGTACGGTGTGACCCCAGAGAAGGGCGGTGGAGGGGGGTGTACGGTGTGACCCCCAGAGAAGGGCGGTGGAGGGGGTGCGGTGTGACCCCCAGAGAAGGGCGGTGGAGGGGGGTGTGCGTGTGACCCCCAGAGAAGGGCGGTGGAGGGGGGTGTAGGTGTGACCCCCAGAGAAGGGCGGTGGAGGGGGGTGTGTGTGACCCCCAGAGAAGGGCGGTGGAGGGGGGTGTGCGTGTGACCCCCAGAGAAGGGCGGTGGAGGGGGGTGACGGTGTGACCCCCAGAGAAGGGCTGTGGAGGGGGTGTGCGGTGTGACCCCCAGAGAAGGGCGGTGGAGGGGGGTGTCGGTGGACCCCCAGAGAAGGGCGGTGGAGGGGGTGTGCGGTGGACCCCCAGAGAAGGGCGGTGGAGGGGGTGTGCGGTGGACCCCAGAGAGGGCGGTGGGAGCGGGGGCGTGTGCGGTGTGACCCCCAGAGAAGGGCGGTGGAGGGGGTGTGCTGGTGTGACCCCAGAGAAGGGCGGTGGATGGGTGGGTGTGACCAGAGGGCGTGAGGGTGTTTGTGACCCCCAGAGAAGGGCGGTGGAGGGGGTGGGTGTTGACCCCAGAGAAGGCGGTGGAGGGGGGTGTGCAGTGTGACCCCAGAGAAGGGCGGTGGAGGGGGTGTACGGTGTGACCCCAGAGAAGGGCGGTGGAGGGGGGTGCACGGTGTGACCCCAGAGAAGGGCGGGTGGAGGGGTGTGTGGTGTGACCCCCCAAAGGGAGGAGGGGTGCACTGTGTGTGACCCCAGAGAAGGGCAGTGGAGGGGGGTGACGGTGTGACCCCAGAGAAGGGCGGTGGAGGGGGGTGTACGGGTGTGACCCCAGAGAAGGGCGGTGGAGGGGGGTGTCGGTGTGTGACCCCAGAGAAGGGCGGTGGAGGGGGGTGTACGGTGTGACCCCAGAGAAGGGCGGGTGGAGGGGGGTGACGTGTGTGACCCAGGAGAAGGGCGGTGGAGGGGGGATGTGGTGTGACCCCAGAGAAGGGCGGTGGAGGGGGTGTGCGGTGTCACCCCAGAGAAGGGCAATGGAGGGGGTGTGCGGTGTGTGACCCCCGAGAAGGGCGGTGGAGGGGGTGTGGGTGTGACCCCCCCAGAGAAGGGCGGTGGAGGGGGTGTGACGGTGTGTGACCCCGAAAGGGCGGTGAAGGGGGTGTGCGGGTGTGTGACCCCAGAGAAGGGCGGGGGGGTGTGCGGTGTGACCCCCGAGAAGGGCGGGGAGTGTGGGTGCGGTGTGACCCGAGAAGGGCGGTGGAGGGGGTGTGTGCGGTGTGTGACCCCAGAGAAGGGCGGGGGTGGGTGGCCGGTGTGTGACCCCGAGAGGCGTGGAGGGGTGTGCGGTGTGTGACCCCCAGAGAAGGGCGATGGAGGGGGTGGCACGGTGTGTGATCCCTGGAGAAGGGTAGTGGAGGGGGTGCGCACGGTGTGGCCACGGTGTGTGATCCTGGAGAAGGGCGGTGGAGGGGGTGGCGCACGGTGTGTGATCCCTGGAGAAGGGCGGTGGAGGGGGTGCGCACGGTGTGTGATCCCTGGAGAAGGGCGGTGGAGGGGGTGCGACGGTGTGTGATCCTGGAGAAGGGCGGTGGAGGGGGTGCGCACGGTGTGTGATCCCTGGAGAAGGGCGGTGGAGGGGGTGCGGGTTGTGTCCTGGAGAAGGGCGGTGGGGGGGGTTTGTCCACTGGTGAGTGCGGCTGGGAAGGGGTGGATGGGGGTGCGCACGGTGTGTGATCCCTGGAGAAGGGCGGTGGAGGGGTGCGCACGGTGTGTGATCCCTGGAGAAGGGCGGTGGAGGGGTGGGCACGGTGTGTGATCCCTGGAGAAGGGCGGTGGAGGGGGGTGCGCACGGTGTGTGATCCCTGGAGAAGGGCGGTGGAGGGGGTGCGCACGGTGTGTGATCCCTGGAGAAGGGCGGTGGAGGGGGTGCGACGGTGTGTGATCCCTGGAGAAGGGCGGTGTGGAGGGGGTGCGCACGGTGTGTGATACCCTGGAGAAGGGCGGTGGAGGGGGTGCGCACGGTGTGTGATCCCTGGAGAAGGGCGGGGGGGGGGGGTGCGCACGTGGCTGTGTGATCCCTGGAGAAGGGCGGTGGAGGGGGTGCGCACGGTGTGTGATCCCTGGAGAAGGGCGGTGGAGGGGTGGCGGTGTGTGATCCCTGGAAGGGCGGTGGAGGGGGTGTGCCGTGTGTGATCCCTGGAGAAGGGCGGTGGAGGGGGTGTGCGCACGGTGTGTGATCCCTGGAGAAGGGCGGTGGAGGGGGTGCGCACGGTGTGTGATCCCTGGAGAAGGGCGGTGGAGGGGGTGCGCACGGTGTGTGATCCCTGGAGAAGGGCGGTGGGAGGGGGTGCGCACGGTGTGTGATCCCTGGAGAAGGGCGGGTGGAGGGGGTGCGCACGGTGTGTGATCCCTGGAGAAGGGCGGTGGAGGGGGGTGCGCACGGTGTGTGATCCCTGGAGAAGGGCGGTGGAGGGGGTGCGCACGGTGTGATCCCTGGAGAAGGGCGGTGGAGGGGGTCGACGGTGTGTGACCTGAGAAGGGGGTGGAGGGGGTGGCACGGTGTGTGATCCCAGGAGAAGGCGGGTGGAGGGGGTGCGCACGGTGTGTGATCCCTGGAGAAGGGCGGTGGAGGGGGGGTGCGCACGGGGTGTGATCCGGAGAAGGGCGGTGGAGGGGGTGCGGGTGTGGATCCCGGAGAGGCGGTGGAGGGAGGTGGTGTCTGCTGGGGGGGCCGTGTGTGACCCGGAGAAGGCGGTGGAGGGGGGGTGGCGGTGTGTGACCCCGAGGAGGGCGGTGGGAGGGGGTGTGCGGTGTGTGACCCGAGGAGGGCTGGTGGAGGGGGTGTGCGCGGTGTTGACCCCGAGAGGGCGGTGGAGGGGGGTGGCGGTGTGTGACCCCCAGAGAGGGCGGTGGAGGAGGGGGTGCGCGGTGTGTGACCCCCAGAGGAGGGCGGTGGAGAAGGGGGTGTGCGGGGTGTGACCCCCAGAGGAGGGTGGTGGAGAAGGGGGTGTGCGGGGTGTGACCCCCAGAGGAGGGCGGTGGAGGAGGGGGTGTGCGGGGTGTGACCCCCAGAGGAGGGCGGTGGAGGAGGGGGTGTGCGGTCTGTGACCCCCAGAGGAGGGCGGTGGAGAAGGGGGTGTGCGGGGTGTGACCCCCAGAGGAGGGTGGTGGAGAAGGGGGTGTGCGGGGTGTGACCCCCAGAGGAGGGCGGTGGAGGAGGGGGTGTGCGGGGTGTGACCCCCAGAGGAGGGCGGTGGAGGAGGGGGGGTGCGGTGTGTGACCCCCAGAGGAGGGCGGTGGAGGAGGGGGTGTGCGGTCTGTGACCCCCGGAGAAGGGCGGCGGGATTTGCGTGTCCTGTGTATGCACAGGTTATTATATGTGATGTTTTGATACAAGGTGATATTTTCTGCAATGAGGGCAATGTGTTATATCAAAGTAACATCATCACACAGGCCACATGCACTGCCGGATACGTAGGGTCAGGCAGTGATGCACGGGCCACATGCACTGCCGGATACGTAGGGTCAGGCAGTGATGCACGGGCTGCATCCACTGCCGGATACGTAGGGTCAGGCAGTGATGCGCAACCTTGCATTGTGAATAACACAGGGATGTACGGAAATCAATAATAAATGATCCCAAGACCCATAAATCCTGCATAACATCGTGATGGTCTCTGTATTTACACACCGCCTTGTGCTTCAGCCGTATATCACTGTATCTTCCACTGGGGATACTCCAGAATGGGGGCATTTGTCTTACCTGGAGTCCTGACTGCTAGTCGCCATACTGATACTATATGGATGAAAATATTGAGACACATTTTATTTACTGGAATTCGGTCAGTCCCTCACCCCCCCAGGTTTAATATCCGACCCTTTGCCCCCTGTGTGTAACCTCCATCCTCTCGCCATGTTGTCTGCTATTACTAACATGACAATGACTGGTGGTGCAGAATACCAGCACGTTTCTGCAGTAGGAGCCATCAGTGTAACAAGTGTCATTTCTTTCCTCCTAAATCTTCTCCCATCACATGTGAGTGATATTAGGTTGAAAAGAGTCGCAGCAACTCAGCCATGAGGTGAAGATCACTGGGGTCACCAAGTGCTGTGGGGCATAAGTCATAAGTAAGCGATGTTTAGTCCACCCCCTTTGCCATTAACATCAACACTGCACCCCTATCGTGAGCTTCATGGGTGAGTAGCTGCATGCAGCTTTACATCACCAAGCACAATGCCAAGCATTAGAGAGTGGTGTACAGTATATCACCTCTGGGCTGTGCAGTGGTGGATCACATTTCTCTTTCTGGCATCTGATGGATGAGTCTGGATTTGGTGAATACCAGGAAAACATCACCGCCTGACTGCATTGTACCCACTTTAAGGTTTGATGGAGGTGGAATAATGCTATGAGCTTTATTTTAGGATTGGACAACCTGCACATTAGTTCTAGT